>WOVY01001689.1:0-82212 GCA_013436015.1 Rhipicephalus annulatus | reverse complement strand
GTGGATTTATTTTGTTTTGAAATTGCTTTTGACTGTTTAAGTTGTTTTGGATTTTAATGTGTTTTTTTAAGAATCTCGTCTACCAAATAGTGTTTAGGTAACACATTTTTTGGTTTTGTTCATTTCTTGGGCGTTGTACGTTTAGCTAAGGTAAGCGTTGTGCGATTGCAATAAACGACACGCATAGGAGCCTGCGTCATGGTAGATACGTGTAAATGAGCAGGAGCAACGTTATGAACTAATTATGACTGAGCGTAGAGACGCAAAGTTATTGCTTGCGAGATTTTTCAGGATTCATGCGAAACTTTTTTTGTTGTTCATTTAATGTTTTGTTCGCATGTGTCCGGTGTGTAAGAAAAGCTAGCTCGTGAGTTTATATGTATGCTTTGTGAAAGTGGCAACAGCAAGGGAACGGTTAGGTGGTATCTCCTCCAGGCAGGCGCACTGTGATGTGCGTTTGCGGATGTATAATAAAGAGGTTCCTAATGCAGGTGCAGCACGGCAGTTATGCTTTCGTCTTCTCAAGAGGAATTGACGACTGGCTTTGGCGGCACTAAATTTCGGGAACTAAAAGATAGCGTGAAGTAAAATGCTTCATTTTATGAGTATGATACCTGGTGGGTTACGGCGGATTACTCACGCAGGCACTCGGGTATGCCACGGTGAGCGCATCACTTGACAATTAGTTTTCTTGAAAGCAGTTTGATGGGAAGATTATTATCGGATCGGGATTAGGAGTTTTGGTGAAACCTCAGAGAAACGTCCCGATTGCTGCTTTGTGTTTGGTAATACTGCTTAAGTAAGGTTGCTTTTGGATAATTTGTCGGACTCGACGTGTCTCAGTGCGGGCAGGGTGCTCTCCCGTGCCTGTGGTGGTGTGTATGAATGCTTTTCCCAGAGGGGAGCCACAAGGAACGAGAGGGAAAGAGTCCTTGGCTGAGCGTCATCAGCAGTGGCCTGGAAGACAGCACTACACAGCGACACTTCGAGCAACCTGTGCAGCTGGTCACCCTCAGGTCGCTTCTCCCGCCGGCGGACGAGCTGTTGTGACCGGCGCCGGAGCTGAAGAGGGAGCGGCGCTCCTTTAATCTTCAAACCAAACCGAACGACCGGCTGCCTACTGTTAGGACCGGCGCCAGGTCTGACAATGGATCGGCGTTCCTTTTGATGTTCCTTTTTAGTCGCCAAACGGGTTGGCGGCCTGTGTCCGCCATGTATTGTTCCCCCCTGGCCGGAGGGTGCGGCGTCTTGCCGCCACGACACCGTGAGCAGTTCGGGAGACCACAAGTGCAGCTTCTTCTTTGGAAGATGACGGCGGCGGCGGCGGCCGGAAATCGTCCCGCTAATTGAACGAGTCGTTCGGCGACCATTTGAAGCTTGTTTACGGCGGCCCTTTCGATGGATGCAGTCATCAACTTCAGACCCCTCGCCCAGCGACACCCCTTGACGAGGAGGAGCCACGTTCGTGCCACATGGCCGTGCAGTGACCACGCTTCAATTTTGAACGTTCACGTGGACCGTGCGTGCTCGTCACCCTCGCGGGTAATGTGTGATCCGTGGTTGGACGGTGCCCTCTGTACGCGGTCCCCGATCTAGGGATCTGGGAGGACAGACCCTTTATAATGAGCCCCCACGGCTCATTCGGTGTGCTTTTTTTTCGAGAAGAGAACCAGGCAGAACAGAGCAGAACCGAGCAGAACCATGTAGAACCAAGCACCATGGAGCGCTATGTTAGGAGTCATGTAGAGGCCTGCCACGTTTGAGGGCTCACCGTGTAGGGAGTTCGCAATGTATATATTGTAAATAAACCCTCTTCAAGTCTCTCTTCCTCCTGCCTCGACAACTTCATCCCGGACCTCCGGTGTCTGGAAACCCCGGTCGCAACAACGGTCACCAGCCGTTTGGTAGCGTGTGTTACTCAGCTCGCGGCTGCTTCTGCGCAGAGCTGATAGACGAGTGGACGAGACGATGGTGAGTTAAGGCAAGGTTTATGTACATCGTAGAAATAGAGGCGTTACAAATTCGGCGCTGGGGCCACGAGCTTAGGGACTCGAGTAGCCGAGATGTCTTCTCTCGCATGCATTCGTCGGCTTCTCTCTCTGTTACGAGGCGCAACGCCGACGACGGGCGCCACGAAACTCACCGCTGCCAAGGACTACGGCCGCGCTGACAGCGTGGAGACTCGAAGCAACCGAGAGGCTTCTCTGACACATACGTCTACTTCTGGCGACGCGCCGCAGGGTTTTTTATAGGCACCGGGTGGATCCTTTGAGTCACCAAACGTCCAACCATAAGTGCCGCTGGTCGTGATGTCAGAATCCTCCTATGGGGACCCGCCGCGGCGCGTGGTAGCACCCAAGGACGAGGGATGTTGCCACGCATTGCGTAAGAATCGCCAGACTGGAAGGTGCCGATTGCTTCATCGGGCTCGTGGGCTGAGGGAGCTCGCTGTGCGTTGCGTGACAGAGCGGCGCCGCCGCTTGAAGACGTCGTTGAGTTGATTGCGTCAGGCGGGCTCGGGCGCTGGCCTTGACACAGATTGCCTTTGCAGGGGCATTGGCGTTCAGTGTGGACTCCCAGGCGTAATAATGGCCACTAGCTCCCACATGTATACGCCAATAAACTCACAGCCCTCAGTGTCCAGTGGCTGCGAAGCAATTGACCACGGCGGCGGTCAGATCTGCAACGCAGCAGAGAGTGCTAAGAATCTCTGGATCTGGACAGGCCACAATGAATGATAATCTGACTAGTATCATTACGGAGTGTGCAGTGGAAGTTGGAGATATGGTACTTGGACAGCACACTGGCAAGCTGTCACAGGAAACAAAGAATCTCAGTAAGAAGCGCCAAAGCATGGAAGCCTCAAGTACAACAGACAAAATAGAGTTGGTAGAGCTTTCGAAGTTGGTTAATAAGCGTAAGGTATCCGATGTAAGAAGGTATAACATGGAGAGAATTGAACATGCTCTGAAGAACGGAGGAAGCATCAAAGCGGTGAAGAGAAAACTTGGGATGGGCTAAAATCAGATGTGTGCACTGTGAGACAAGGAAGGCAAAATAACTACCAATATGGATAGGATAGTTAAAATAGCAGAGGAGTTTTACAGAGATATGGACAGTAGCCAGGACTGCCATAACCTTAATATAAGAACTAGCAGTAACCCATATGACACCCCACCAGTATTGATAGATAAAGTTAGAAAAGCATTCGAGAGCATGCAAAGGGGCAAGGCTGCTGGTGAGGATCAGGTAATATCAGATCTGCTGAAAGATGGGAGACAGATTGTGTTAGAAAAGCTAGCCACCCTGTTTACGAGGTGTCGCCTGACGGGAAGAGTACCAGAATCTTGGAAGAATGATAAAATGATCTTAATACAAAAGAAAGGAGATAACAAGGACTTGATGAATTACAGGCCGATCAGCTTGCTCTCCGTAGTATACAAGCTATTTACTAAAGTAATTACTAACAGAGTTAAGACAACATTAGAATTCAATCAACCAAAGGAACAAGCAGAATTTCGAACAGGCTATTCAACAATCGAACGCATTCCTACTATCAATCAGGTAATACAAAAATACTCAGAATATATTCAACCACTGTATACATAGCCTTCATATATTACGAGAAGGCGTTTGATTCAGTGGAAATATCAGCACTGCGGAATCAGGGAGTCGACGAAGCATATATAAACATCCTGGACAAAATCCACAGCGCATCAACAGCTACCATAGTGCTTCATAAAGAGAGCAACAGAATACCAATAAGAAGGGTGTAAGGCAGGAAGATACAATCTCCCCAATGCTATTCACCGCGCGCTTACACGAGGTTTTCAGAGACCTAGAATGGGAACAGTTAGGGATAAGAGTTAGTGGAGAGTACCTCACTAACCAGCACTTCGATTGATTTGATTTGTGGGGTTTAACGTCCCATAACCTGCACTTCGCCGATGACATTGCATTGCTGAGTAACCCAGGGTACGAATTGCAACCCATGATTACGGAGTTAGACAAGGAGAGCAAGAAGGTAGGTCTTAAAATTAATCTGCAGAAAACGAAAGTAATGTACAACAACCTCGGAAGAGAGCAGCGCTTCGAGATAAGTAATAGTGCACTTGAAGTTGTAAAAGACTATGTCTACTTACGACATGTAGTAACCACGGAGCCAAACCACGAGATTGAAGTACCTAGAAAGAATAAGAATGGGGTAGAGCACAATTGGCAAGCCCTCTGAAATCATGACAAGTAGATTTCCACTACCCTCTCGTCGAAGGTGTATAACAGCTGCATATTGCCAGTACTTAGTTACGGAGCGGAAACCTGGAAACTTACAAAGAGGGTTCAGGTTAAATTGAGGACGACGCAGCGAGCAATGGAAAGGAAAATGGTAGGTGTAACCGTAAGAGACAAGAAGTGAGCCGAGTGTATTAGGGAACAAACCGGGGTTAAGAATATCATAGTTGATATCAAGAAGAGGAAATGGACATTCACGGGGCATGTAGCGCGTAGACTGGATAACCGCTGGTCATTAAGGGTAACTAGCTGAATTCACAGAGAAGGCAAGCGGGCTAGGGGAGACAGATGGTTAAGTGGGCAGATGAGATTAAGAAGTTTGCGGGTATAAATTGTCAGCAGCAAGCTAAGGACCGAATTGACTGGCGGAACATGGGAGAGGCCTTTGTCCTGCAGTGGACGTAGTCAGGCTGATGATGATGATAATGATGCTGATGACAACGACGACGACGTTTCGTCTTGATGCTAACCCTGCGCCTCCACTCTTTACAGTGCAAATCATGGGACCATTTGTGAAGTGTCAGCACCATTTACTGGCCTTTCCTTCACTAACTATAGGCACAACTCCCCATGAATATGAGAAACTGGTAACCCTTTGGACTCCCAGCTGGTCGGGGCAACGATTCCAGCGGACAGAGTCATCATCTTCGTTGCTAGTCAAGCAGACGAATTGACGAATTCTCAGTCACAACATTAGGGACCTTTCTGAATACACCTCCTGTAATATATATATATATATATATATATATATATATATATATATATATATATATATATATATATATATGACACCGTCATCAACATTCCGGACCGTTCAATTACGTTACGTTCCGCAACAATACTGGTTTAGTCGACTGTTGAGGCACGATACGTAGCACCTTACGCATAATTGATGATGATGTGGTCGTCCCGCCACGGTCATGCACTCTTATTTCGGTGGAAGGACACGAATTGTTTGACGGCGAAGGAATTGCCGACCTAATTGGCTCGTTGGTATTTAGCCAAGGCATTTCAGTCGCACGAGGTATTGTTCGTCTTACTGGTGGACGCATGAAGTTGCTTTGACCACCTTTAGTGCTGAGCACCAGCACCTTCCAAAGGGCACAGATATCGCTTCCTTCGACAATTTCGTAGAAATTCCAAGCAGTTAATGTTTGTCAGTATTGGACGAAGCGCCTATAATCAAGAATCTAAACCTGTTCTTGACGTTTGCACCACTCTGTCAAAAGACGAGCGACAGAGACTTCTTCAGCTGCTAGCCAAACTCCACGACTGCTTTTTACCGACATCACGATTTGTTCGAACACCGTTGATAAGGTATCAAATAGTCACTGAAGACACGGCGAGACCTATTCACCAGGATCCTTATCGTGTAGATCTAAAAGAACGCGAAGTCCTACAACAAGTCGCGAAAATGCTTGAAGATGACGTTATTTCACCGCCACATAGCCCCTGGGCATCACCTGTAGTGCTAGTAAACAAAAAGGACGGCACCCTACGTTCTTGCGTGGACTACAGGAAGCTGAATCAGGTGACCAAGAAAGATGTGTACCGCGATCCCACGTATCGATGACTCCCTTGACAAACTACGGCACTTTCGTTACTTTTCTTCCGTGCACTTGAGGAGTGGATAGTGTCAGATCGAGGTAGACCCAAGATACCGGGAGAAAGTTACTTCTTTAATGCCAGATGGTTTATATAAATTTAAAGTCTTGCCTTTTGGTTTGTGCTCCGCGCCCGCGACTTTTTAAAGGCTCATAGACAGCGTATTTTTGAGATTGAAGTGTAAGGCGTGCCTAGTCTATCTGGATGACGTCATAGTGTTTTCGGCAACTTTTGACGAGCATCTCAAAAGGCAGGAAGTTGTTTTACGTTTCATGAAGTCCGCGGGCCTCACATTGAAACCAGAAAAGTGTCATTTTTGTTTTCACGAACTTCAGTTTCTCGGTCAAGTCGTCAGCAACGCAGGCGTTCGGCCCGACCCTGAAAAAAGAAAACCGCCATTACACAGTTCCCGGTACCGTCCCATAAGAAGGCTGTCCCACGATTACTGGGTCTTTGTGCCTGTTATCCTCGGTTCATTGTAGACTTCGCCCGCTTCGCGTCACCCCTATCTCGTCTCACAATAGACTACGTCGCTTTTTAGTTGAACGAAGAACAGAAGGCGGCCTTTAATGACCTGCGTCAACGTCTTCAAATGTCCCCAGTGCTTGCCCACTTCGACGAAGAAGCCACGACGATGCTTCACACTGACGTTAGCAATGTATGTCTGGGGGCTGTGCTTGTGCAACGGCAAGAGGACATAGAAAGAGTGATCGCCTGCGCAAGCCGAACGCTAACACGCGCAGAGGCCAACTACTCAACAACAGAGAAAGAATGCCTCGCTGTAGTAAGAGCAATACTGAAATTTCGCCCGTAGTTGTATGGCCGGTCCTTTAAAGTTATTAGCCACCATCATTCACTTTGCTGGTTAACTAATCTAAAAGATCCCACCAGCCGATTAGCGCGTTGGTGTCTAAGGCTGCAAGAGTTTGACATGACGGTCGCACACAAGTCGGGGAAGCGACATGTGTACGCCGACTGCCTGTCCCGGTCACCAATACAGTTAGTTTCTCTACCTGATGAGGATGAAACTGCGCTTGTTGGAGTCCTGGATACATTTACCATCACCCAACACCAACAATGCGACCCTAAGTTGCTTGGTATGATTAATTACTTGAAAGGACGATCTCAGAGTGCACCCATATTTTTTTGCAAGAGTATTGTCGTCGTTTTCCGTGCGGAACAGCGTCCTATAGAAAAGAAATTTTTCGTCGATTGGATCCCCCCTACTTGCTTGTCATTCCGGCAACTCGGCGCACTGAAGTGCTTCAAGCATGTCACAGCGAGTTGACTTCTAACCACTTAGGCTGCACGCACACATTGGCGAGAGCCCAGCAAAACTACTACTGGCCAAGGCTCACCACTGCCGTGAAGCAACACCTTCGTACTTTGGACTACCAGCGACGTAAGTCTCTCTCCTCCGACGAAACCAGCCGGCCTGCTGCAACTTCTGCAGGTCCCAAGTAAACCATTCGACCAGATCGGAACGAATATCTTGGGTTCACTTCCTACTTCTGCTGCAGGGAACCACTGGGTTGTCGTCATGACGGATTACATTACCCGGTACGCCAAAACGAAGGCTATCCAACGAAGAACAGCAGCAGAAATAGCCAAATTTTTTATAGAAAATGTTGCACTGCGACCGTATAGAGTATCGCAACAGTGAAGTGACGTCACCTACTAGGTCGTCCCCGACAGTCCCTCTTGCTCCAGGCGTCGACAGCGACGTCTTGACCTTGTACATGTGGTACGCATGAAGACATATGTCAGTGATTGGCTGTGCGTTTTCCCACAACGGTAGCTCGGATGTAGCATAGGGGTGATGCTCCTATCAGGAGGGGCATGTGACACGTCTATATACGTAGAAGCGAACGACAATGGCGGTGTTTTGCAGACTCTGGGTAGCGGAACAGTAGGTTTAGAAAAGGAAGACGAAGAAGGCGTGCTGTGTACAGCTGATTCTGAAACAAGCTGTTTCACTGTCGCAAGTTGTTTCTATCTTTTGTTCTCGCTACACCGCGACAATTATATAACAGACAATAATGCCAACGAACGTATAGGGGAAGTTATTAGACACAATTGTATTGTAAATATGAAGAAAGAAAAGTGGGTGAAAAGATAACTTGCTGTGAGAATGAACCGAACCTGTGACCTTCGAATAACGCATTCGATGCTCTACCACTAAGCTACCGTCCACGGTGGCTATCCCCCACCGACTTCATTGGGTATATATGTGAATTTGAACGTGGGAGTGTCAGTCAGGGCCACCACTAGCCATGGCGGTGAGTGTAGCACACTCTTTATGAGCCTGTTTGGCGTCACTTAGCACGTGAACTTATTACGAGTTGGCAGCTGACCAATAGTGCCTTGTATACAACCTTAAGGCACCAAGTCTGCCAGTACAAGACCCTCGTAAATGAATAAAGGTGGAAGTGTATACATAAGGACACGTTTTCCCGTGTTTGACACAATGTGAATGAGATCTAACAGATAATATTGCCAATTAAAATATAGAAAAAATTAGGAGACCGAATTGAAATGTAAATCAAAAAAGTCGGTGAAAAGATAACTTGCCGTGGACAGGAACCGAACCTGCGACCTTCAAATAACGCGTTCGATGCTCTACCACTGAGCTACCATGGCGGCTATCCCCCACCCACTTCATTGGGTATATATGTGAATATAAACGTGGGAGTGTCAGTCAGCGCCACGAGTAGCGATGGCGCCACCAAACAAAAACTCGCTCGCTGGATTTCGTGCCGATCGTTTGGTGAGCGGTACGAGCAGAGTTGCATTCACGTATAAAAACCGAGATCGCGCAGTATATATATATTGTAGTGAAGAAGAAGGGCCTCGGCGGCATTTCTCGGTGCCTCAGGGGCATCGCCATCAGCATAAGCTCGTGCTTGCTGCGCTTGGCCGGACGCTTCTGACTGCTTCGCCTTCTGCGTTCTGCTCTGCAAATAAACTCCGTTACAAGCGGTGGAGGTGCTGGTTTTCGATCACCTTAGAGCTTCGGAATCGCATTTTACGGTCCATTATGCCTACCGACGCAAGCACCGCTCCAACTCCTCCACCGGCACCGCCTACTGTCCTCTGCGCCGGTTCTCTGCGTCTGCGAGATCCCCCTATTTTCTCAGGCACAGAAGACAAGGACGTTGATGACTGGATTTCTATGTACGAGCGAGTGAGTACTCACAACAAATGGGATTACGCCGCCAAGTAGGCCTACGTCTCCTTCTACCTGTCGTACGTGGCCAAGCTGTGGTTCATAAACCCCCAAGCGGAACTCCCTACGTGGTCTGTCTTCAAAACGAGCCTCACACATGTTTTCGCACGGCCTGAAGTACGCAAACGCCGTGCCGAACGCTTGCATACTCGGTCCCAGCAGCTTGGTGAGAATTTCACAAGCTATGTTGAGGGCGTTCTGGACCTTTACAAGCGAGTCAACGAGTCGATGTCCAAAGAGCTTAAGATCAAGCACATCATGAAGGGCATTGAGGACGACGCTTTCCAAATGTCGCTTTCTAAGAGTCCTCGCACTCTCGTAGAACTGACCGAATTATGCCAAAGTTTTGACGAGTTGTGCAGGCAACACCTTTCTACCCGACATCTATCGGTGCTCGACGACTCTTTGTCCAGCCTGTCCACCCTCGGCATAGGAGAAGACCATGCCCCTCTTCTCTCCAAGATCCTAGAGTTCATCCGCGCTGAGGTCGCTCGTCAACTCTCTTTGATGTCCGGTGTACCCGATCAACGACGCAGATTGACATCTACACTCCACGACTTCATTCAATACCAGGTCGCACAAGCTCTTCCTCCCGCCCGTAAACCGCTGCCAGTCGCCGCACCTCTCACGTACGCCGAGGCCATTGCTCGACCTCGACAGCCTGCGTTCCAGCCAGTGCATATGTATTCGCCACCACACTTTTCGACACCGACCTATTCACCGCCGCCTATGCGATACCACCTAGGCCGCAGTTTTCTGCCCCCCAGCCGCAACTCGGCGTCTACCCCGACCAATGGCGGACCTACGACAACCGTCCGATATGTTTTGCTAGTGGCAGTGTTGGCCACGTGGCGCGTTTATTGTCGTCGTCACAGGCTTCTCAGAACATTCCGCCTCTACGGCAGCGTCCCTACCTAGTCTCAGCGTCGGAGCGCCGTGTTATTGACGACCAGGTTGCTGACATGCTCCAGCGGAGTATCGTACAGCCTTCTAACAGTTCCGGGGCGTCACCGGTCGTTCTTGTTAAGAATAAGGACGGCTCCATTCGGTTCTGTGTGGACTACCTACGCTTAAACAAGATCACCTGTAAGGACGTTTACCCGTTACCCTGAATAGACGACGCCCTTGACTGTTTGGAGGGAGCAGAATACGTCTCTTCGCTGGGTTTACGGTCCGGATACTGGCAAGTTCCTATGGAAGCATCTGACCGACCGAAAACAGCATTTGTCCAACCTGATGAATTATACGAATTTACCGTTATGCCTTTCGGCCTTTGTAATGCTCCAGCCACTTTTGAAAGAATGATGAAAACGATTTTACGAGGCCTCAAGTGGAACACATGTTTATGCTACCTCGATGACGTAGTTGTCTTTCCCACCAATTTAGACACCCATTTAAATCGTCTAGAGCACGCCCTCACACGCCTCACCGACGCCAGCCTTCAACTGAACCTCAAGAAGTGTCGTTTTGGGGCCCGGCCGCTCACAATTCTTGGCCGCGTCGTATTGCGGGACGGCATGCTTCCCGATCGCGCCAAGCTTCGAGCAGTCACCGATTTTCCGAAGCCAAAGAACTTAAAGGAACCTAGAAGTTTTGCCGGCTTGTCGTCATACTTCCGACGCTTTATTCAAAATTTTGCTTCCATATGTGCGCCCCTTTCGGACCTTCTTAGCGGCGACAAGGACCTTTCCACCTGGTCACCAGCACGCGATGATGCGTTCACAAAATTACGCCGCCTGCTAACTTCACCACCCATCCTCCGCCACTACGATCCTGCCGCTCCCACGGAGGTTCATACTGATGCCAGTGGTGTTGGACTTGGCGCTGTGCTCGCGCAACAAAAGGCAGAGTTTGATGAATATGTCGTCGCCTACGCAAGCCGAATTCTGACGAAAGCCGAGGCTAACTACTCCGTGACCAAGAAAGAGTGCTTAGCTATTATTTGGGCCCTTGGAAAACTTCGCCCCTACCTGTATGGTCACGCATTCGACGTCGTCACTGACCATCACGCCCTTTGTTGGCTATCCACACTTTAAGACTCTTCCGGACGACTTGCTTGCTGGGTGCTCAAACTTCAGGAGTACGACATCTGCGTTATTTACAGATCCAGTCGTAAGCACACGGACGCCGACGCCCTTTCTCGCTCACCCATATCGGATGAAGGTGTTTGCCTCTCTTCCCTCGAGCCTGCACTTGCGTCATCCGCCTTGCGCAACATGACGGTGGAACAACTAAAAGATCCCTGGATCAGTGGCCTCATAAGCATTCTTTATGATCCTCCCAATCCTTCACCGTCTTGCGCTTTCCGCCGCCAGGCTAGCAACTTTTGCCTAAGGCATGGTCTTCTTTATCGACGCAACTACCTTTCCGACGGTCGCAAGTGTCTCCTTGTGATACCCCGCCATCTTTGAGCTGTTATCTGCGAAGCTTTTCACGCTGACCAACAGTGCGCCCACGCAGGCCTCTTCAAGACATACGCTAGGCTTCGACTCAGATTTTATTGGCGTGGCATGTATAATAACTACGTGCGGGAATTCATTCGCTCGTGTTCTCAGTGCCAACGACGAAAGTTACCTCCCGGGCAAGTCTACCCGTCACAACCTCTTCCTCGTCCTAGTCGACCTTTTGATCGCGTCGGCATTGACATTTACGAACCACTACCATCAACTCTAGCTGGTAATCGCTGGATTATTGTTGCGATAGACCATCTGACACGCTATGCCGAAACAACCGTGCTGCCGACCGCCACAGCCCATGACGTTGGAACGTTTCTGCTGCAACGTTTCGTTCTGCGTCATGGTGCCCCTTGTGAGCTCTTAAGTGACAGAGGCCGTGCCTTCCTTTCTGACGCCTTGAAGGCATTACTCAACGAATGCTGAATCGTGCACCGCACAAGTACAGCGTACCACCCTCAAACGAATGGCATGACGGAGCGCTTCAACCGTACTCTAGGCAATATACTGTCGATGCAGGTCGCCTCTGTTCATTCATATTGGGACCAAGTTCTCCCGTTCGTCACCTACGCGTATAATACTGCCGTACAAGCTACTACTGGGTTTTCACCGTACTTCCTTCTATACGGACGTGAACCTTCAAATACAGTAGACACTATTCTTCCATATAAACCTGATGAGTCCGAAAGTACAACTCTGTCGGAAGCTGCCCGACATGCTGAAGAATGCCGCTAGCTTGCCCGATTTTTTTTTTCTACCGAGGACCAGTGGCAGCAGCAATCCCGCCAGCCTGGGGACCGCTCGGCTCCAAACTTTCCACCTGGTTCATTGGTATGGCTTCGGGCACCTGCTACCGCACCTGGCCACTCCACTAATCTTCTTCCCGAATACCTCGGGCCATACCGCGTTGTAGAGCAAACGTCACTCGTCCACTATATCGTGGAGCCCATCACCCATCCACAGACCTACGCTACCGCGGCCGCGACACTGTCCAGGTCTCCCGCCTCAAGCCATACTACAACCCATTAGTCGTTTCTTCTCCCTAATCCGCCAGGATGGCGCCTTTTTCTGCAGAGGGCGATTGTAGTGAAGAAGAGGGGCCTCAGCGGCATTCCTCGGCGCCTCAGGGGCATCGCCATCAGCATAAGCTCATGCTTGCGGCGCTTGGCCGGACGCTGCTGACTGCTTCGCCTTCTGCGTTTTGCTTTGCAAATAAACCCCGTTACAATATATATATATATATATATATATATATATATATATATATATGCACTTTCATCTATCTATCTATTCATCTATCTTTCTAGCGGCCTACGTCTAGGTGCTCTCATGATCACCCTCTTGCGGTAAATCAAAATTAGTATAGGATGATAAGATAGATTGATGAACATGACTCGGTGGCCATGACGTCAGTATGGTCACAATCCTGTCGCGTACATCGTCGAACCTTTTCTGCTAGACGTGTGGCACATATACACCCGCGGGCGGGTATGTGCCGCTGGCATGTGGGTATGTGTTACAGGTGATTGACACTTAGTATCTGCCCAGGCACGGTGAGAACAGACATGGCTAATTTTAATCGCGTGCGGGTCAAGAAAAAGTAGTTATCGGCAGCGGTTACCCGACGAATGCGAAAAATATACGTAAGGGTCCCAGCTGGAATCGAACCCCAGAATTCTGCGAGATAATGAAGTATATTTTTTACCACAGAGCCACGCCATGTCTCAGAACTACTTTTCAAATGAACTCTTATGTTCGTGAAGCACCAATTGTGGTTGCAGTGCTGGCTATACAATGTTATAAACATTACATATGTACTCCTATGAAACAGTCATTGGCCGCGCTAACGCCAATTTCACTTAGGCGCCATCCGCTGAAGTTCATTTGTATAACAGTGTCCAGTGCAGCCATCCTCGCAAACGTTGGCGCTTGCTATCAGCTTACCGCTTCTGGTGTTGCTATTATCCATGTTGCTGTTGTCATCGTTACGCAACTGCAAACAACTCGTTATAATATACATATGCGGCTGTTTAACATATGTATGTGCATGCATTCGCACATATCTATAGCGCCATTGTACATTTTATAATGTCTCGTTAAAAAAATTACAACGCAGTCACGTTCCATTCACATGCTTCACATAACATCGATTGCCAAGGTACGTGAGGTCTGCCGTTTCTTCTTCTTTTTTAACCTAAACGCGCGAGCATCGACCGCTGAGTTTCAAGGCGCATGTGCCGAGCGTCCTGGTGTCCGGTTCCGGGACCAGCCTAGCAGAAGACAGCTGCATAGGAGTGTTCATCGCAGGCATGCACATATACTTCTTAGTCGATTTGCCGCTGTGCTCCGTTAAACGCCGCTTATCGACTGGGAGGTCAAAGCTCGCGCGTTCAGGTTGGGAAAATGGGTGGCTGCACATGGTTTTTGTAATCGTCCGATTACCCCAATGACGCTGGTCATCTGGCCCATAACATGGCCGTCACAATCATCGCATATTTGTGCTAGTGCTTGTCGCAGGAACTCAGCAGTTGTGCTCTATGTTCTCGTGATGCACAACAAATTATATTATAATTGTTTCAGTTCCCGCTGCGACGGTGCCATCTTGTCCCGGTCGCTGCTCGCAAACAGCCGGCTACACGATGCAGGTGCACGTGAAAAGACATCGCATGCTAGATATTATCCACAGGGCTTTACACCACATGCCATCCATTGTATAGCCCCCGCCTGTAAGCTCCGAGTTATAGGTCACAGCGTAAAGCTACATTTATCATCACTTGTGAACAATCGGTGGCCATCTTATACTGCGGCTACCGTTAGCCTCGAACCGTGGAATGCATTTGTAGCGTGTTTCACACAACTGACTCGGCATCCACTCCTGTACGATGAGACGCATAGAACCCGGCCGTATCGGCTCCTCGGCGTTTGCACCTTCTCGAACGCATGGGGTGAGAGAAATCAAAGGGGAAGGAGGGAGCAATGAGGGTGAAGGAGGGGGTGGCTGCGTTCGAAGCCGCGTTGGTGGTGCTGCCGCTGCCAGGTAATCTGGACTGAGTGCTCGTTCAGGGCTCCGCTAATGGATGGAAGTGCCACGGGAGCGAGACTTATCGTTGGTGCCCCAATGGTTCTCACGCGAGGGCCAAACGCTTGCTATTGCTGCCGCAGCCTCCGCTGCGCGTCTGTGTATCCCTCGCATACACACGTAGTGCCTCCGTCGTTCTCGAAGGCTTATGTGCGCGTCCCTTCCTCTCTTTGGTCACGCCCTCTGCCGTGTACGCAACGTTCACTGAGGCAGCGAAGCAGCCGTCGCGCGGCGCTGGTTCTTCCAGAAAGTGGTAGAACTTTCGGCAGAGTGTGGTGTTGCGATTCTGCGTTGTTTTAATAAGAGAACGCCTATACGCAATCGTATGTTTCATGAGAAGGAGAAGGTGCAGCAGCGCACACGGTATACAAAATTTCCCGCTCGACGAAAAAGGTCTTTGGAAATGTATTTCACGGCAGAGTAAGAGGCATCAGCGTGGGCCTAATTGTGATGCGTTAATTATGTACGAAATTTGTTACATTCACATGCATTCTGAAATCAAACCGATATTCGGCGCACTCCTGCAGATCGAGGATAAGAGTCAATGTCAGCGGTCAGGGTCGTAATCGGGGGAGGTTCGGTTGTCTTTCAACTCCGCCCCGAAATGTTTTCCTGCTGCCATACCACCGACCGAAACGACAACCTGTGTTGGGAATCATCCTGCTTTGTTCTTGTTGTTACCCTGGCCGAGGTTGGGCAGTTTCGCGTGGCTCCTGGAGAGCCGTGCTACGCATGTGCTAGGAGTAGTTACGTCACATGGCGCACAGCTGGCGCGCCGGAGACATCATCATTGTGTGCGCGACCGAAAAGTCGAGTAATAAAGTTGCAAATGAAAGACATAATAGAAATTTCCGGGCCCGAGTGCAGGATTGAACCTGGGCCATTTGCGTGGCAAGCAGGTGTTCCACGACACGGCCGCGCGTCTGCTTAGATATGCAGTCAAAATAACTCCCTCTGCTGCGGAACGCGGTGAAAATGACGTTCACATGGCACAAACACACGCGTCTAGTATACAGGCTTAACAATACAGCGTGTATTATCGCAGTGATATTGTGTGGTACAAGTGTACATGACATCGGACGTCTGCACATGTGATTATCATAACAACTTTGTGGTTTGAAGCCGGCCACAAAATGCATACATGTTACAGCACGTATTCCCTTACGACCACGTTGTGGGTGTATAGCAAGTTCGAAAAAAAATTCACTCGCATAAGTGTTCCTGTTTTAAAGCAAGCTATTAGTTACACAGAATGTATCCATATGCGAAAGTTTCACTGACACAAGCCACTTTCAACTTCATCGATGACATTGTAGTAATCCACATTTTAAACTCCTCGAGTAACATCGTGTAATAAAAAGTATGCAATAAGTGGTTGTACATGGTTGACACTCGCGACGCGCTGAATGGCACACGAAAAAGACACTCGGAAGGCACAGTGGTGTACACACGTGTGCGAACTAAAAACTGTTTATTTGGTGGAAACTTGACAATTATGTATTGGGTGAAAGGGAAAAACAAAGAAAGCGTGAAGCTGCGCACAACCCACTTTTTCTTTTACCCTATACATATTTGTCATGTCTCCATCGAATAAATAGTAGTTAGTTCGTGCTCGTGTGTGTCCTTTTGGGCCTTCCGTGTGTGTTTTTTTTTTGTGTGCAATTCAGCGCGTCACGAGCGTCAACGAAGTTTTGCCAACTAGCCCTTACGCTGGCCCATCTAGGTGGTTGAAGTTACGAGACAGGACATCGCTATCACGTTAAACTCTTAAAAGTAAATCTTAAAAATCTCCCAGTTTTTATACGCCGTACCCCACCAGGAAAAAGAAAACGAAACGCAGGGAGTGAGCAATAACTTGCGAGTGATTTTATTCACAGGAGAGAATGGCGGAGAACATATACGCCGCATGCCACATGCGCTAACAGGTCATGTGTGGTGTGGCGTAGAACCACCGTGCACATATAAAAACACGCAGAAATACCGTGCAATTACTAATTGGGAGGAAAATGTAAAAGTTCCACATAAGTTAAATGCAGCGCCCACGATTTCAAGTTTTGTGAAGGGGCGTCAAATATTGCACTACGTTTTCAGAGTTACGACGACTTTCGTTCACTCGCTTGTGTTGTTCCATATTATCAAGTCCTATAGCTAGCGGGTACATGCTGCTGGAAAGGTGCTGCTACAATTAGAATTCGAATACCTACGAGAAAAAGCAACTGTGAATTTCATGAGATCGCTGTTTTTGCCAGAATTCGTGCTCTCGGCGTGCCACAGGGTTACTAAGAAATTATTTAGCACAACTCATGGGGTCATTCATACAGCATACTGCTGATTATGCCAGAAGGCTTAATACCTCCGTAACACAAATATTTTCGTTTGCACGCCCTTGTCATGTTACTATTACTAAAACAACAATCAAAATAGCTGTTTGAACCACCGCACAACCATAGCGGGGATACAGAAAGACCTGTCTGTGACTGTGCACTGCTTTCTTCCGCTTTTTTGCGGCCACAAGTTCATTTTTTCAATATGCTGAGCATTAGATAAAAGCAATGCGCGAAACCGGATTTGTCGTGTCCATTATGCACCTCCTTACTTCCCTGTCTGCTGCCGATGACGACGGGCATCCCCACAGTCGCCAGGCCGTATACTCGCTATGTTTACTGCCGCCACAGGCCCAATAAAAAAAAAAACGCCATATTCACAAAGCGAATGACGTTAAAAAAATTGCCCGCAGCTTCCCTCGGGGGAACACTGAGGAGGATGCGGAGAATATAATTGGTTAACGGGGTGTTAAAGTGCGACTTACTTGGGTCGATGGCTACATTGGTTTACGTGGTTGTGAAATGGGGTGTTAAATTGCGACTTACTTGGGTCGATGGCTAAATTGGTTAACGTGGTTGTAGGAGGGGTTGTTAAATGAGTGAACACGTACACACGTATGCGAAAGGGCGGCGCTGGTCGAAGGGACGTCGATCATTGTGTTTGTGGATTCGTTGGAATTCATTTCACCGCGACCTTGGACGTTGACGCGCCGTACAAACCAACCGACGAGCGGCAACTGAGCGAGCGAGCGCCGACCTTGAGTATATATACAGCGCGACGGCGCATGCACTGTCAGCTGTTTAATGTTCTCGAAGGAGAAGCGCGCGCGCGGCACAGATGGCGACGGCGCGACGGCGCATGCGCTGTCAGCTGTCGAATGTTCTCGAAGGAGAAGCGCGCGCGGCACAGATGGTGGGTGACGGCGCGACGGCGCATGCGCGCGCGTCAGCTGTCGAATGTTCGAGAAGCGGTGCGGACGGCGCGGACGGCGCACTACAAGGCGCGAGTATAAGATGCTTCCGCATCTAAAAAGCTTGCTCGGAGGTGCACAGCTTGCTAACGAACCGACACATGTGTACGTCGAAGCCATCGTTGTCGGGCACGTTCCGCGGCCGGCTCTGCACAATTTGGCCTCGTCGATCGGCACGTAACCACCTGACCCTTTAATCCATACTGGCCGCGGCCGTAAGTCAAATGCCTTACGCTCATAAATACCAGACGTGGATCTATCATGCGTTCTTCAACGGGTTTCAGAGCAGACAGGTGAGGGAGCTTGGGAGGATATCGGTACCTATGCGTAACACTCATTGTAGGAACTTGTCACGGGCTGCCGTGGCTACGAAGCGACGAAAACGATGTGGACGCATAGTCGCGATAAGGTGAGCGCGTAGGCCATCGAAAAGCTTCACAGACCATTTCACTTTTTCACCATTTCTGTAAACAAGGTATTGTTCCCACCAGCATGGGGCAATTTAGTGCGAGCCAGCCAGTGGCTAAATATACCACGGCTGCAGTACACAGCATTGATTACTTTCAATTATTTTGAATATTACATGCAAACTATGTGAATGAAAGAACTCGGAAGTTCAAAGACGAGACATTTATTTAAGAAGTAATGAAAAGATACATGAACATATATGGCAGCTCTGAAATAGCATATTCGCAATTCTTGCATGCATTTGTCATGTTTTTTTTCATAAGCTTACAATAGTCATGCGTTATGCCTAAAGCGCTGTGGAACTACAGAACCTATCATCTATATACTGACAAGGTAAAAATACAGACGTAGTCAGCGCAACGCAAGGACCTATCTGTCTCGCGGCTTGCAAGCGAGTACAAGAAGGTATTCACTATGCAATTTCGCAAAATTTATTGCAGATGGAATAATCAATCGATCATTGTCTATGTTAGACAAAACTACTTTGCTTTACTGTAACCACACACTTAAGTGAAAATCATGTGAAAGGTATGCTTAGCGAAAAGCTGTGCTTAAGAAGTGCCTAAAAATTTGTGGGGTATAACATGCCGAACTCGCGATACGATGATAGGGCACGAAATAGTGGGGTTGTCGAGGACTTTAACTTCGGCAACCTTGATTTCCTTAACGTGTACAAGTGTTATCGCATATGAACTCATCAAAATGCAGCCGATATGGCAGGAAATCTGACTCATGTCCTCGAACTTGACTGTTTAACACCTAGCTTCTAAGCTGTCATTGTCAATGAAGGAGCTGAGTACACTGACATTGAATAGAAATGTCTAGCTTGAAGTGCAATATAC
The DNA here is from genome assembly GCA_013436015.1 of Rhipicephalus annulatus. Lineage (NCBI taxonomy): Eukaryota > Metazoa > Arthropoda > Arachnida > Ixodida > Ixodidae > Rhipicephalus > Rhipicephalus annulatus. The sequence goes on along the minus strand of WOVY01001689.1, from coordinate 62,954 downwards.
CAATTTTCATGTGGTTTGCTTCACTTAAATGAAGATCTTTACCCGGCGTCGCCAAAAACTTCCAATTCAGACCATTAGAAAGGTATCTGAAGACGCCAGAATCGACTGTTTGGCAAAAAATAACAGTTTTGTAAACTACAATATAATAAATCATTTAAAGAAAACAGGCGTAGAGAAACATTTCGACCACCAGTTTCTGAGCCCGACTTTGTACAACCTTTGACATCCGTTAAATAATAAATTTCCCAAATGCTTGAGCAGATGTTGTTCGCGCAGCTGAGATTTCGGCGTTTGCTGCAAAAGTAAAGGCTTGTAAATTTAGCGCTCAGCTTTCTCTTGCGACATTGCGCAAAATAAGAAAAAAACACTGCACCTAAAACAGGTAGGTAAAGGCTGCGCTGCAAAGTTAAGGACGAAAAAAAAAAAACTGGACTTACACAGACAAAGCGCGTCTAACAACTGAATTTATTGAAACGAAAAACCACGCACGATCCTACCGAGATGCTACCCATGCCGCAAAACACGTGATGTTATCAAACTCAATTGTTTCCCTTGTTTTATATTTGTCTCTCTAAACATGCCACTTGTCTACATGTGAGCGTACTAACGCGTGCGCCAAACATTGAAGGTGTACTAACGCATGCGCCAAACTTCCCAGGCATCATAAAGTTGTAGGCCCGTGTGCTCAGATTTGGGTGCACGTTAAAAAACCCCAGGTGGTCGAAAATTCCGAAGTCCTTCACTACGGCGTCTCTCATAATCATATGGTGGTTTTGGGATGGTTAACCCCACATAATATTTTATTAGGATGCGGCGTAATTACCTCAGTCGTACCACAACTTGGCTTATTTACGTTGGTTATAGCATGACCTGGCCTAACTAGCCAAGTATACCACCCAGCGAGATAACTAATCAGCCGGCGGCATGTGCTCGGGTGCTAGCGGCTGGAGACAAAGAAGAGAGCGCGCACCAGCCGAGTATCACGTTAGAATGCACAGGCTGACCATGATAATTAACAAGTGGCATCAGGTTAAGCTGTGGTCGGGATGTAGGGAAGTGCCCGGCCGGAACGAATCTCAGAGGCCACCGTGCTGATAATTCTAAAGCAAGCAGACTTTGTCCAGGCATTAAACGCTCCAAAATGAAATTGGACAGATTGTGTTAAAAAAATTGCCCGCAGCTTCCCTCGGGGGAACACTGAGGAGGATGCGGAGCGTATAATTGGTTAACGGGGCGTTAAAGTGCGACTTACTTGGGTCGATGGCTAAATTGGTTAACGTGGTTGTGAAATGGGGTGTTAAATTGCGACTTACTTGGGTCGATGGCTAAATTGGTTAACGTGGTTGTAGGAGGGGTGTTAAATGAGTGAACACGTACACACGTATGCGAAAGGGCGGCGCTGGTCGAAGGGACGTCGATCATTGTGTTTGTTGATTCGTTGGAATTCATTTCACCGCGACCTTGGACGTCGACGCGCCGTACAAACCAACCGACGAGCGGCAACTGAGCGAGCGAGCGCCGACCTTGAGTATATTATATACAGCGCGACGGCGCATGCACTGTCAGCTGTCGAATGTTCGAGAAGGGGGAGAAGCGCAACGGGGCATGCGCGCGCGTCAGCTGCCGATGTTCTCGAAGCGCGACGGCGCATGCGTGCTACATTATACAGCTAGCGAATGTTCGTGAAGAGGAGAAGCGCACGCGGTGTGTAGAGGAGGAAGGGTGCACAGATCACGGTGGAGGAGTGAAGCGCGCGCGGTGTGTAGAGGAGGAAGGGATGCACAGATGGTGGAAGAAGGAGGAGGAAGCTTGCGGACGGCGCCGCACTACAAGCCTCGAGTATTAGATGCTCCGCATCTAAAAATTGTCATCGGGAAAAGCTTCGGACACTTTTATTGCATGGGTGCACATTCGCACTCAGTGGAAGGACAAACGAATGAAAGAAGATGCCTATGGTTTAAAAACACCGCCCACCTTTGTCGACCATCCTTGACGCAACGCCGGGTTCTATCGTAAGCAATGCAACGCAGCGCGCTTAGAAGTGGATTCGATTTTTTCGCACTATTGGCTCGTTGAAAAGGGAGTCTCGCCAGAGCTCGGACAATTGCCGAGTTTTGCCAAGCTCAGGCGATCCTGCATAGCGCCCCAGAGCTTCATCTGGGAACGAGTGTTAAGTGACAGTCCCTGAGTTCTAAAATTTACGAAGCTAAACTAAATTATAGTCGGATACAACCTTAGAAGCCCACCGCATTTCCTCTTCAAAAGCAAATGCTCACAAGCCTGAACCAAGGGACGCGCACTCCATATTGACGTCACGAGCTGGACGGCCAGCGACTCCGCCTTCGGAGAACATGGTCGCGTGCGTGAAAACCACTATTTCTTCAGGGGCCGAGAAGGCCGTTGCAGCGCTTCTGTCATGTGGGTGGGGCCTCTCCGGAAATCTGAAGTTGCATAAGACTAACGACATTAGTATTCATTCTTGATCGTGTCGGGTTGTGCCACGTCGAAGGCAAGCGTCGTTGCAATCAGTCAAATAAGAACAGGATATGCCCCTCCCCCCTCCCACCGCAATGAAATTTAAGGTGGGGCGTACTGCCTAATCGAAATGCATTTCATAAGAAGAGGCAGGATAGAAGACGCTGTGATTTGACAGATTATTTTCCTGAAAGGTGCGCTAAGGAAAAAAAAACTTACCTCATGCATGGCTTCATCTTGTTCCCAGAATGCCTGCGATGCCGCGTCCAATGTTCTTGCAAGAAGTCTTGTTGGTTGAACGAGTGTGGCAATGTTCTGCCGAAGCAATTTAACGTACTCGAGGAGCTTCCGGTTGCTGTTTTTCAATCCCGCAACTCGCGGACAAAAAATGTTTGCCATTTCAAGGCTTCAATGATTGAACGAACACTGCAAAGTCCAGTGCTGAATCATTTTAAGACCACGCGGTACTAGAAAAAAATGTGTAATATGCGATGATGCAGCACAATATGATGCAATGAATAATGCAATGTAGTATGAAATGATTGGGTGGGAAAAGGATTTACAACAGGAAAACAGATTTCACGTCACCAGAGCGTCAGTGTAGAGTTTTAGCGCGCGCAACGGTTATAGCGTACGCAACGCGCGAGTGGGAGCAAAAGTGCGCATGCGCTGAACCAAAGCGAGATGCGTGCGTTTCCGCACGCTATAGATCTCGGCACTTACGTTGCGCCCACTACGGCCGTTGCGTACCAGACCGGCGGCTCTCGCGAGATCTCGAACAGCCAAGACCGAAACAGACAAGATGGCTGCGACCGACAACACAACGGTGCTCATGGCAGTGAACGAATTTCGTGTGAATTTCACTGCATTTGGACCTTAAATAGGTAACCTGAAGCCAATAAGTGAACAGGTGCCGTGGATTGAGATCGCTGCTAAGCTGAAGCGCAACGTTGGACGACTGGACAACGTCATTTACGAAGAAGCAGGAACCCGATGGTGACGTGAAGTACCGCGACGGATTTATGGGTTGTGTATGGGGCGTCGTTTGTGTGATCCCTTTGAACTGTGGTGGTTGCTGCGTGTGTCTAATCGAAAAATATCTGAATGATCGCCTGCAAAAGCATTCAAAGTGTTACAAAGTAAACGTTAGTTCTGGTCATGCACGATACCTCAGCCGAATATTCGAAGACATCCCGGAATCGCGTACTGGTTACACTGACACAACCCGAACTTGCGAAGGTTACACCTCGGCAGTGTTAGATGGCACCGATTCCCTGTAGGACTCGGCTGCAATGAGTGAGACGCATGCCGCTCAAGGCGAAATTCTTGGAATTTATATGGTTATACGATACGCCTTCCGTGTGCGCAGCGAGGTGTACATATTGATAGACTCGCAACAGGCATGTCGGGCCTTTCTATCAGGACATAGCATCCCAAGAGCAGCACACCAAATTTTCAATCAAATTCTGCTAACCGAGTCAAGCAGTACTTTTTGCAGCCACTTACTCTGGACTCATGGCCATGCCTCTCTGCCGGGGAATGAACGCGCACACGCTGTTGTCCACGAAATTTCTCTCCGAGCGGCCCGGCAAGGCGAGGCGACCATATCGGGGTGGGGAGATATACTCTTTTCCCAACATTCTTCGTCACTGAACAGCGCCCCACCGCCATCTTTTTTCTCGTGAGAGGAGGCAGTAGCGTTACACTAGCTGCAGATATTCCCCAATCTGGTATATATTCATAAATTCTACCCACAGTGCTATGCAGACCGTTGCCCCGGTTGTGAAAACTCGCCCACGACCTACAATGTCTCGATCGAGTGCACTGCGAACATCTTGCCTCCCTTACCTGCTTTCCTTCCCCTTTTAGGTAACAAGGAGCTGTGGGACGATGCCTCTCCTCCCAAGGTCCTCCGTGCTGTGATACAGCGGGCCCGACTCGTCACTGGAGTTTTCCTAGGAACCCCGGACTAGGCGTTCCTCCCTCACACTCTTTCTCCATTCCTTTGTGAATAAAGACGTGTTTTTTTTTTCTCTCTGGTCATGAATTTTGCGTGCGCATCCATGTTCCACGAAGCTCAGGTGATTTTTCTCGCACACAGTGCCCTCATCATTCTGAAAGCAGCTATCACGACGTGAAGAATGACGAATGAAGACACCGCCGCCAATGGGGGCATTTTTGTGACTAGCGTTGAGCAACCAAAGTTTGGTTCTTTTTTTTTCTCGCAATCTTAGAAAACGTCTGTAGCAAACAATAAATGTTAAATTGGCCGCAAGCAATTGTCTTCCCTCATGCTGCTAGTCCACTTAGTCTCAACACCCCAAAACCACTACTCATCCTAAGATAGCCTGGTCTCATGCCCTGACTTGTGTGTTGCGCCGACGGATATCGGTTATTACAGCTTCTGGCTTCTTAACGAGATGGCGTGAAGCAACACTCAAAAGCATGCCTGCTGACACTCAGGTGCAGTACACGTTTCAGATGTTGCGCAGTAAATTTTAAGTATTACGTTCACGCACATGTACATGCGGCTATGTTTATGGCAAAAGAAACAGCAACACGCAAACGGGGAGGCGCAATCAAAAAACGCGCCGCCACGTGAACACCTCGCTGTGCTCGCGTAAGAACTGAGCGCAAACGCCAGCATTTGTTCATAAGGCAGCGTTCATTCATCGCCATTTGATAACTCGGAGCTGGTGTATGTATGGATTTGATGAACCATTGAACTTACCTCTGCAACGACGATCGCGAAGCTCTTTAGCAGACAGGCTTTTATTTTAGGCGCTGGTGAAGTATAATTGTGCGCTTCCACTGATTTGAAAGCCTTCAATTCGCCTAAGTAACAAAATTGGTGCTAAAGACCAAATAGTTCACGATGTCGACACCTCTGCGATCGCAGAGATACTTTAAGTAGTGTCCATTCCGGGTCGAATTGTGTACGGATTTACTCCATCGCACTAGTGCACCTTCTCCTCGTAGCGAGAACGCACTTCTCCTAACAACTCTGACCGCCGTATTCATAAACCGACCGTAACTTATGGCGGGAAGCCCCGCTGCGGTGGTCTAGTGGCTAAGGTACTCGGCTGCTGACCCGCAGGTCGCGGGATCGAATCCCGGCTGCAGCGGCTGCATTTCCGATGGAGGCGGGAATGTTGTAGGCCCGTGTGCTCAGATTTAGGTTCACGTTAAAGAACCCCAGGCGGTCGAAATTCCCGGAGTCCTCCACTACGGCGTCTCTCATAATCATATGGTGGTTTTGAGACGTTAAAACTCACAAATCAATCAATCAACTTATGGCGGTACGGCTACTTATGAAAGGACGAGAACAGTGTAAGTATTCACCCCGAGATCGGGCTATAGGGGGCAGCACCGTCACCGTGCCAGTGTGGATAGGCGGCCGGCGGATCACATGTCAGTGCACGCAACGGCGCGTTTTCTGAGCGCTGTGAGCCGATTGTCGGTGAACAAAATGCGTTGACTGCTGCCCAGTCGTAATATATATGCCGTACATTGCTTAACGGATTTACGAAGCTCACCGAATGTTACTTTCACTTGTGACAGAAACAGTGTGTGCCATTAAAACGGATGTTCGCACTTGGCGACTGTCTGCACATTCGCGCTGCAGTGTATCACGTTTCTTGTATTTTTATTCCAGGTGTTAAGCTTGTGTGCCGTCTACTATGCACTGCTGAGCATGACTGAATTCATTCTTCATGCACGCTGGTCATGAATACCAACACCCTTACCCCCCCCCCAAAAAAAAAGGAAGAAATTCGATATTTTTGGGCAATGAACCCCTAAATACAGCGATTAGTCATTCCGCCTTTTCGTGTTAATCATTTCTTCATGGAATAAACGCAGGACAGTCGATAAGTTTATTCAGGAAAGCTACGTCACGACTTGCAGCGCTTAAGCGCGTTTGCTGTTACTCCTATAACAGTATAAAAATGTAATAGTTCGGCCAGCGGCTTTCTTATATTGATTATCTGCATCAAAGTGATGGAAATGTTCGATTAATTGATGGAAAAAAGTTTTTTTTCATTCAAGCGAATGTGTGCCCACTCCTTCCGTCAGTCTAGCACAACTCCACAAAATCTCTCAAGATAGTGTGAAAAAAAAAAGTGACGCTCTCCTTGAAATTCTTGAAATTATACGTCATATGCGAGGCACGCCGTCTAGAATAATTTTGACGATCTGGTCTCTTTTAAACGAACCCAAATCTATGGACAAGGGTGAGGCAATTAGAAACTCCAACCAAAAATTGTATTACAGTGCTTGAGTCAACGCTTGGTCTCACCTCGAAACGTTGGTCTTCTGAATAAAATTCTTGGTTGGAGTTTTCTAATTGCCTCATTCATATTCCAACTGGGCAAACTTATGCCAAGTGTTCACCTTTGATAAGAACACGGGTCTGTCTCTATAAATATATCACCCAATGCTAAAATTGTGCACGGCAACTCAAGTTTAATTAGCTCCGTGCCATTCAGTTTAAGTACCGAAGTGTCACAATTTACTATACAGCAGTGTCATGGGACTAGGACCGTACAATACAAGGTTATCTCAAGCACAATAAAAGCTCGTCGCATAACCGATAAGCAACAACGCCAACATATTTTTAAAGTAGACACCTAACAACAATATATAACTTTAGCTTATCCCTGATTCGCTAAAACGCTGCTTTCACACAATATTTATCACTCCTTATGTTTGGGGCGACGCCAGGTGCACTTTACGATGGGCTTCAGTTAAAAAGCGGCCCCCACACCGACATGATCCTGGCGAAAAGAGGCTACGACGACTACACACATCACTCTCGCGAAGTCCTCATCTTCATCTTATTTCGGTACATATACAGGCGAGTAAGTCCAAATGCTTCTGTAGACAGTGCTAGGCAAAGTTACTCGTGCGCTATCAGAGTGGGACAAACCGCCCTTTGAGCGCGCACGTGCTATCATATGTGGATAGCAGACGACGCCGGGAACAATCCACACTAGGTGCGCTTCAGCCAGTGGCCACCAGGCGGCGACTCCGCTCGATATCGGGGCGAATAACCCGCGTATTCATAAACCTCACTTAACGTTACAGGTTATAGGTCATAGGCTATATACCTTACCCGAGCCTTACTCACGTACGAGGAAAGTGAAACGCGTTAAGGGCGGACTTATGGCAAAGGTTGACTTAAGTTATAAGGATAGGGCTAAGTTAGGTTTATGAATGCGGGGGTGAGTAGTACACCGCATTTAACGACTGCCTTTTGCCAACCGCCGCCATGATGCACAAGAAAAAAAAAATAACGATCGCGAGAAAGATAGCGACAGTGCGGCTCCACCGTACTGAAAACTGCAATCGTACGGCTCGCGCCCACGGCCGGTATGAGCGGCGGTTCATAAGGATGGCCGCCGCAATACAACCGCAGTAACAGTGACGTCACGTGCAAGCTATGTATACTGCACAGTGAACGCTGAACAACGCTTCTGAGAAAAGGCACGTATTGCGACGACGTAAACGTCAAAGCAGTCTACCAAACGCTAGTAGGGCCATATTATGAAACTTCGTATAACTAAGAACTGCAGTGCTTCACAGTTCCGTTTTTTTTTTGTCTGTTCCGCGATTATTCTGGTAAAGAAAAGAAAAAAAAACGTGCTCATAGTTACGCCGTGGCAAATAAACATTTTACGGCATCCCGTGAAGATTTCTTTACGGGCGTACATTCACTCAGAATTCTACGATATCAGCGTATCATCCATGAAATATCGGACTCTCGATTTACCATCTGCTTCGTACAGACGTCGCATCTTCAGTGTTATCTTTTATCACTACTTTTGCCCATAAATTTCCCCCATGCCCTCGTACTCGCGCAATATATCTGACCACTGGCACGAGCATAGGTCATCGCTTATATGTCGTTCGCCCCTAAATGCGCACTCTCACATTATCCTCATTTACCCTCCTCCAATTGTAGACTGGGACGGCCGCCTTAAGACATCGTTGCCATCACCTGCACATCTGCTTTCACGAGGAAAATGTATGCGTTTTCCTCATCTTCATAATGTTTCAACTCTTTAAATCCCACTACTCACGTAGCACTCGATCGTCTGCGGCGTCCTTGAGGAATAAATGGTTGCACGAATGAATAATGCACTAGGTGAACACATGTCTGAGCTCTATACCACCACACGGCGTCACTATCTCAGCCGGTCACGTTTACGTCACCGGCTAAACGGTATTGCGCAAGCGGCGCAGACAAACCCCAACTGCGCAGTCTTCACGGCTGCGTGGTTTCTGGGGCCGGTCAATTGCGTGCGAACTGTCCTACACACTCCCTCAACTTAGGAGACCGCAAAAAGAGCCAGTGGGCAGTTTTAACACCTCAAAACTTCCACAAAACATTTGCAGCTTGCTTGACAGCATCTGTGTCCGCTGTCCCGCCGTCCAGCAGTTGCTGGGACGGCTCTGTACGATCAGACACAAATACGGAGGCGGGTTACACAGCAGTCGAACCTTTTATTTCAAATAAAATGTTTTATTTATATATATTTATATAATGACATCACAAATGTAAAAAAAAGGCGAGAAGGAAGACAATAAAAAAGTGGTGGCTGCCTCTTCTTAAATAAGGGACACAATGAGAAAAAAAACAAAGAGGCAGATTCAAAGTAGCAATGACAGACGATAATAATCATTGGACAAAGTAGTAAAGTGACTGTGGTCTTTAAACAATGATGCAGACGGAAGGAAAAGGCGGGAGGAAGGTGACGCCATCCATGTGCCCTCCTGTAGGCGGAGGAAGATAGTCAGTTCGTCGCCATCGAAGCGTAGAAGAAACGACAAACAGGTTGAAGGCCGAACAATTCCAGTAAATCAAATGCAAAAAAAATTGTCATGTACAAGCATCTGTAAAGCTTTGCAGGGGCTGGATGAGCACGCTTGAATCACTGCTTTTGTCATCACATCATTTTACTTCATTACATCGTTCATGTGGAGAGAACAGCAAAAACTTGTATGTTCTACGAAAGTGAAAAAAAATTATGACGCATAAAAAACAAAAGAAAAAGTAAGAGAACAGCGACGATATACATTATATATATAAAAAAAGAGGAATCGCGTTTTTTTTTTGCTTTTTCTTTTGCACTTTCACGCACGGTATTCACAAGATGCGACAACTCGTTTTCGGCCATATTGCTTTTTTTCTGCTCTTGCCCCAGCCAACCTGGAGCAATAACTGTTGCTCCTTCACTCTGTTGTGTGTGTAAAAGCTTAGCGCGATGCGCAAGTGTGTAATACGGAGTGTTGTGAATGTGCGAGTGGGCACGCGCACATGTACGTGTGTGGTTTGAATTGTGTGGTGCTCTTTTTGAAAGAGCGCATCGCGATCCTTGTTTCCTGTCTCAATGTATATAATATATATGTATATTTATATATAGCACGGGAGGAGGGCAACACCCACGGCCAATGAAGGTCGCGGTGGCTCGGCCAGGCCGAGCCATGTGTCCAAACCAGAGTGGCTCCGGTTTTTGGGTGAGGGAGCGCAAAAGTTACGCGTAAACGTCACGGTGCTATACAAGGCTTAAGTCAGAGAAAAAGTGAACGCACTAAAATAAAAAAAAAAACTGCGCCTCAATGAGATGCGTGACTGCTTCTGCCGTAGCCCCTATTTTTTCTCCCCTGTCACTTTTTGCACAAAGCGCGTGGTAACGGTTGTTTAAGTTCACAAAAGGTCGGCCGAATGTTCATCACACCCCCCCCCCCTCCCCCTGCCCCGGGACTGGACAAATTGCAGTGCCTTACTCTGTAAGCGAAAATTTACAACCATTCTTTCTCTAAACATAAAATACTGATACCGAACTACCAAGTGGTGGCGTGAGCGAAGTTCGCTCACACAGGACATCGCGATCGCATGTAACTACATGTAAAGAAAAAACAAGATAAAAAAATACGGGCAGCTGGGATGACAAAATGCGGCACACAGAAAGAAAGCGTAGGCGTGTTCTTGATGTTTTTCTCTCCTTTCCCCCCGGAATTCCTCCATAATACGCCTGCAAGATCAGTCTGCTCCTGCAAGAATGCGCGACGGCTTAACTGCCGACCATACAGTGTCGGGGTTGGCTTCTCTGCATGGGGACGACCCGAACTCGCTGAATCCTTAGCCACTCTCGTCCGAAGAAAGTGAATAGCACGACTGTCGCCCCAGCGAGTCTTAAATGTGCCACCTTGACGTGATCGAACATTCTCTTCCGACCCGGTGCTGCCTCAACAAATCCCTTTCCTGCCTTTTAGTAGTTGCATAGCGGTCCCAGTGTTCAGACTACGCGAACTCTTGACGAACCCGTTGTATCTTTGTCAGTCAAAGCACCGAACTACAGCCGCGTGCGACCAATGGAGTGGCGCCTGTTTGTTTCCTGTCTCGCTGCTGGACTGACATTACAAGCACGGATCAGATCTTAGGTCTCATGATAGAAGACATATGTACAAAAAAAAAGTACACGAGGAACAAGATGGACAATCTTTTCATTTCCAGACCACAAAACAAATGCGGAAGCCAAGAGAAAAGCAATTTAAAAGAGAAAGCATGAAATAATAAGCTCAGAATGTCTCGCAGATGTCTGATGAAGGGGTGTTTTCTTCTTTTTTTCTCCAGCTGCTTTCAAGAGCTGCAGTCCCGCGTCTCGCAGTGATTCTCCTCCTCCCTCTCGTGCGCGGCTTCTGTCGGCGGCTTCGCCCACTCAACAACCGCCGGATGGCATTCTTATTGCAGGCTACCCCGAACAGACAAAGCCGCGCGGCCTCACAAACGACGGCGACCGACAGTAAACAACGCCCGAGGTCCTCCTTCACCAACGGCTGCGACGCATGCGTCCCCGATTTTTTACCACGGGACAAGCATTGAACCTCCTTGAATGGTTCCCATAGCTTAGTGGCCTACTGGCGATCCACCCCACCGACCAAAAAGTAGGTACCTACCACCTAATTTCTTTATTGGAAAATTTGTTCCATTTGCGACCCACCGCTGCTGAACTAATTGTCACACTCGGCCACGGGTCGTAAATGGGCCTGCTCTAATTTTTGTCCTCCTTCTTCGTCAGCGGTCTCGATGACATACTCTCCCCCTGGTGGTTAGCAATCAGATTAGAAAACCGTCAGCACTCGACTATATCCGAGAGGTGTTCTGTTGCTCCCACGGGCCCTCGCTTTCCTCACACTGCCGATGCGTGACGTCAAATGGCTGTGGTAGCAGAGCTTCGGCAGGGGAGCCCCAGTGCGTAGGCTGCTGCTGCTGCCACCGTTGATTGCGGCCTCCCCCTGGGACCCGGGTTGAAAGAGCACAGGATGCTGCAGTGGGTCCGGGGCGAGGGTCGGGAGGGGGCCTCGGGAGTTCGGGAGGAGGAGGTGCGTGCGCGCTCGCTGACGGGCCGCTCGTGGAGGAGAGGCGTCGTCATCAGACCTTGATGGCGGCGCGTACCTTGCCCTTGCGCACTGTGGCCGGGGAGCCCTTGAGCATCTTCAGGCAGTCCTGCTCACAGAGCACGTTCCCGTTGACGAGGTTGTACCGATCGCCAGGCACCAGCTGGCTGTGGCACTTGACGCAGGCGAAGCACTTGACGTGGTAGACGTTCTGCGCAGCCCGCATCACGTAGTCGTTGGCCGGGATCATCTGGCCACAGCCCGAGCAGGCACCCGACGTGCCGAACAACCTGCGAACAGAGGGAAAAATGCTAATTACCAAACAGTCTTTACACCAAACTAGGGTATGTTCTGTTACACAACTATCGGACGATTAGCCCGTGTTCAAAAGAGATATGCTTAAAAGGATTTATGCTTCTTTGCATTGTTTTCACGAGATGTAAAACCCGTGCACACTTAAAATCTTCCGCAGGAGGACCAAACTTTGTTAAAGAAACGAACACAAAGTCCCTTATAGCCCAGGACTCCTACTCACATAGGAGACTGGGCCCGCCACGACAAAACCAACGCTGTTCATGCGGATCTCAGTGTAGCAAGAATACACATCCATTCACTGTTTAGGCGTCCTGGCTGCGTGGGGACGTTCACAAATGACGAGGCACGGGGAGACATATTACTCCCAGTGGGGGCATATGTCGGTCGCCCTAGCAGAAATAAGTGTATTGTACCTTATCTGATCACGACCACGACCACCGCGTGGCTAGGCGAAGCTGCGCGCCTTCTTCATGGGGAGAGAGCACAGCGCCATGTCAAAATGCCACGCGCTGCCACGGGTGCATGTGTTCAGGACTTTATCGCCACGCCATATATCTTCGCGCGTGAGAAATTAGTGTGGTATCCACAGGTTCGTCGAGGGAGCACGTAGTGTAAATTTTAGTATTACTTTGGAGGGATGTGGACTCCTTCTTGGTGGCCATGCAACTGGAAAGCCTGGAATTCCGGCAATGCTATTGGAAAGCCTGAGATCGTGACTGAGGACGGGCAACACGGCATTCCTGTTGCACAATACGCACAACAGGTGCAACTTTGACGCGCTAAGACTTAAGAACGAAACAGTAGATCTGCAAGCTGCGGCCTACTTCGCAAAGAGGATAACGAACTAGTGAGACATGCGCAACCGAGCGCGACTGCTACCTACCCTGAACACAGTTAAGTGAAGTTCGTGACGCTGGGCAGGATGCCAGCGTGTCGGTCGAGCACCAGCTACGGTGGTCACACAAATTCCCGTGAGTCATATATGCTTTTATTGATTATATTTGCCGCCACGGTGGCAGGAAGCATAACTAGGAAAGTTGCTGAATGTCCAGAGCAATACCTTACAGGAACAATATTCTACTAAAAGGTGGCGGTATATTTACGTAGTGAAACAAACTAAACGCTCTTTTTTGCAGTAGAAGCAACGTCTGTGTATAATAAATACATAAGTAAAGAGCACGAACACAATCCTACGTGCGTACGAGCCTCGCTATTCTAGGGAAGCCGTCAGGAATCCTGACCAATCAACAGTAGAGAGCGAAAAAAAAATCTTCACTACACAGTCACTGCGACCATTCTATTCTGAAAGGTGAAGCACCCGCTAAATCTCACTCCTTTTTGCAACCACATATCCCGCACGCCTTGTCCAACTACGTGCCACACACCTGTCAGAAAACTTCAATTCCGTCCACACCGCAAAACGGTCACTCATCTTGGTGTGTAAAAGACGTTCTAAAAAGAAGACAGGGTGTACAACGAGGTCTAAAAAGAATAATAACAATGAAAAAAAAAAAACGTCTGGACTGCAGGAGGAGAGTGCGACTCATTTTGGTACACCACATTAACATTACTTTTTTTTATTTTGCTGAGACAGAATGGAAAAAAAAAAGGGGGGGGGGGTGAGCTCATCCCGAATGCAGTGAAGGATCGAAAGGTGCGCTGGCGCACATTTCGGGCCAGACAATGACGCGCAGCCCCGAGCAGGATCGACCAATCTTTCCTACGGCAGCCGCTAGTGCGAGATACAGGCGCGTCCAAATTTCCGACGTCCAGGGGAGCCGGCGGCTACATCGCCGAGGCCCGTGTTGTTCCTCCGTAGCGACGAGACCCTGGTCCGCCCGCCGCCATGTTGCACAGCAGCCTCTCTCCGCACTCCTGCCCTGGACGAAGATCTCTCGCCTCTGCATTTCCTTTGTGGCGCGCAGAGCAGCGGAAGCGACGATAGTTGGCCGCGGCGCTCTCCTCGAGGCTCCCAGTTGTAAAATGAGATCGGGTAACACGGAATGAAGCTCTGCCTCGCTCGCCGCTGTTGTTGTTATTACCATTATACATATAGGCGGCTGCCCCTCGATATGAGATTTCGCCTCCCCCTTTCGGCGCACCACAATCTTCCCTCCCCGCTGCCACTCGCGCGCGCCCGCTCTGTCATGTCGCTGTTTTCCGTCCGCGCGCGCGAGGAACAGTAGAGGGAGAGAAGGAAACCAATTTCGGTGATCGGGGGCGGTCGAGGGGGGGGGTGGCGGCGCGGCGGCCGGTGATATATATATATTGATGTATATCTCTATATATGAGAAAGAGAGACAGACAGACGAACTAGTATAGTAGTGGCGTTGGTGCCACCGTTCACCGGCGGGATCCTATCTCGGGGCGTCGGGCGACGAGGCAAAGAAGAAAAAGAGGGAGGCGCTGCGCGCGTGTGTGCGCGCACACGAACACACACACGCGTAGGTTCGGAGCAAATAATACGCGCCACACAAGCAAGCAAGCCCTCGGGCGAGATACGCGGGCCCCAAGTAATATGGGTTGCGTTCGGAGGTCCCCCTCGGGCACTCCTAAATTTCGTCCCTCCCCGCTTCTGCCCCACGTTTTTTTTTTTTCGTGCTTTCTCGCTCCGCGTACCTCCTCCCGCACCTCAGTTCTTCGCCATCTTTCTTCGGCAACACGCACGCGACGGCGACAACGGTAAAGCGCGCGCATGTGCCGCACGGGTTCCTGCGTCCTTCGTCAACCGCCAGAGTTGATGGACCACGCTTCGCGTAAGGTCCAATACCGACAGGCGCGTCTATGGTGCAGTATACGCACCAGCTCGCGTCCCACACTTACGCACGTTAAGGCCGCGCTGGCCCTGCTTTGGCACCCCCTCCCACATTACAGCACCGATTCATCGCTCACGGCTGAAGGACGCCGTCGCTGCTGTTGTACCGAATGTGCCTGCGCACGGAACGTTTGGCTCGACTGCCGTCGTAAAAACAGCTATCGCGACGCAAAATCGCGACAAAGCTCAAAACCTGAACTGACGATGTAACGGCCCACATGAGGCATATGTGTGGGCTGCTAACCACTGTGCAACAACCCTTAAAACGAAGCGTTTCGTTTATTTCGGGCCTTCATTTGTAGGCTACACCACGCAAATGGATAGATTTAAGCAGTAACGAAGGTACTCACGCGACAACAGCGCCACTAGGCACAGTGTAGTGCGAGGAAACGCGCTTTAGTATTGCGATATAAATTATATGGACACTCTGTGCTGGATTTAACCACCGGCATCGCCATCGCTCACCGTATTATATATATATATATATATATATATACAAAAAAGAAAAATAAAAAAAAGACTACGGCGCGCGGAATCGAACGTCGGACCTCAGAATTGCGAATGCGAGGAATCAGCCACTGAGCCACGAAGGAACAACTTCTTCACGTTCACACAGCTATTTATATCTATCACTTAACGCTGGTGATGGCCATTTCGGGGGGGGGGGGGGACTATCGTTATTTCAGCATTACCAGCAAGATGGCGCAATGACCACGCGTCGCCGCATCGTCACGGCGCGGCGGCGCGGGATCTCATTTCCCACGCGTATACTTTGTCCCGCGGAGAGGTGGTGCACGGTGGACGCTCACGTGTAAGCTTGCTTATCTCGCGGTAAAAACAATCGTACACTTTGGCTGGCCTTGGGTTTTCCCCAAAAACATTCTGTTGTAGTTACCGAGCGCACAAAGATCACTGCAATCGTTGCACAGTCTCCGTTTGCGAAAAGGGCGATGTTTTCACACACAGCGAAGTAATAACTGAGACGCTTATTCACGCTCATCTGTACCCGTGAATGCGTCTCATGCGTCATTTGTGCTTGAGAAACGCGGGGCACGTTTCGATCTGCACGCCATTCTGCGCGTCACCTTCCAATTTGTTGCGATCGCATTCATTGCTTCGCCTTTGCGGCAAAGCTGTGACTTTTTTTTTTCATTCCCTTCAAGCGATGGTTGTCGCGAAAACAATTACAGGCATTTTACACACTTTGGTTCGACCTGCGGTTTGCGTCCACAAATGTTTCGTGCGTATTAAAGGGCTCTTGAACAACTTCGCGTTGAAAGACGAGAGTGTAGTTTCTTGCTTTCACTACACTTCACACAGGTGCTTCCTCCTCCTCGTCACTTACTGCTTCATAAAACACGTGCAAAGAGAAAGCACTGAGCGTTCAGCCTCTCAGGGTGTCACACATTTCGGCTACACTGTTATCTTTGCTTGCATAGTCGGAAGCACAAAAGAGTAAAATAACTGGATAGCGCTCGGTACAAGGCGAACGATCGAAGCCAAAAAGGGCATGCCACTGCATGACCAAGCGGCGTAGAATATGATTCACCTATGAAATCCCCCGTATACGAAACAATAGAGAGCTTACGTCCTCATGAGGTCACATGAACACACTGCTGGCGTCACGCTGGGAGAGAATAACGTACTCGTCCTCCGCATCTTTAAAGGCTGCCTTGGGGCTGTTCAACATAAAATACGCTACTATATAATTGTCACACTCAGACCACGTTTTAGAAACGCAACTCTGGGAAATCACGCACAACGAAACTACACGAGTTCTACAGCTTCGAGCTAACGGTGCATACGCTCACACGAATCATATCTACGCAGAACTTCGGCAAACTTGCGATCAAAAGCGGCGTAGCCCACCGCACTGCAAAAGCAACCCGAAACACCGTAAAGCAGATGACGTAATATATTATTTTCGAAAGGAATAAAGCCGCGTTCAGACTGCAGTGGCATCTGACATTAGTGTCGTATCGCGTAACGCCCGGCAATGAAGGGGCCAACGGGGAGGGTAACTGCGCCCCGATCGCCTTCTGTCGATGTTGCACTGCAATGCTCGGTCCGGTCGGCGATCCCGAAAACGAGTTATATCGGCTATACGCCACTGTGAAAACGAAGCACTATGAAACGAATAGAATATATTATGAGAGGCAAGTACAACGCGCAGTCAAGTACACACAGCAGACGCCCTCGCGTTTTCACCATGCCGGCACGGGCGGGCCGAAGCCAAGTGAAACTCTCCGCGAAATCGGGCAATGCGAATAAGTTGCTTCAATGTGCTGAACTAAACTACAAAGAACACAGACAACGCTAATGAAAATAAGCGGTTCGTCAGCGGTCGTGTACCCACACTGGCCACAACCTCAATGCGATGTCACGATGACGGCCGAAAGCGCAGGAGCGCGTTCACAGCCGTCTTCTGCGAAATAAAAGTCCTGTCGGTAGCGCAGGATTCTTTCTTCCGAAGTAGTCTGCTTTTCCAGTTGGTCTAGTGCATTGCAGAGCAACTGTCGCTGCGAGCAGTAAGTATTGCAGGCATTCGCACAGAACATGCCCGGTTGTTTCGTCACTGCCGCAATGGTCACAGACTGCAGTGTCGGCCATTCCCATGCGGAACGCGTATGCATTGGTAAATGCGACACCCAACCATAACCTGCACAACATAGTAACGTTTCCTTGGGGAAGTCCTAGAGGAACTTGAGGACTGAGAGTTGGGTCTAGGGTATATAATCATGCGTGCGTGAAATGTAGCTTGTTCCAGTTGGGGCGTGGTGTGTTCGCGAGCAAGCATGCGGAGTTTCCGTGCAGCGTCAGTTCTGGAGAGCGGAATTGATATTTGATTGTTTTCAGTATGGGCAGAACGGGCAGCTCGATCGGCCCTTTCATTGTCAATTATTCCAGAATGACTTGGAAGCCATTGAGAAAGCTATTTTATGTCCTTTCTCAGTTAAATGAATGAGTTTCTCCTGCAATTTCGAACACCAGTTGTTCATGCGGGCCGCAGCGTAAAGGGAATCACTGAAAATGGTCCATTTTTGTGGTCGTTGATCACTAATGATTCGCAAATGCGGCACGAAAAGCTGTGAGCTCCGCTCCCGTCGATGTCGTAAGGTGGGAGGTCTTGAACTTGCTTGTTGTGGCTTTTAAAGGTATCACAACAGATGTCGATGAACTGTTCTGTATAACGGAGCCGTCGGTGTATACGTGTATACACCCTTGGTACGTCTCGTATAACAGAAGCAGAGCAAGCTGCTTAAAAGCAGGTATCTGCTCTCAAGTAACTGCTTTTTCTTCTTTTTTTTTCTAGATTTCCAGGTATTGTTAGCATGATATTAACCTGAGTCAGGTACCAAAGAAGAGTCGAAGGCCTCGCGGCTGATGTGAAGAGTGTTGGCGAAGAGTCGCGATATATGCGTGGTTACCGTCTGGCAAAAGGACGGACGTGGTCGCATCAAGTATCAGTAGTTATCCTAAGAGTCGCGGGCCCACCAACATTTACGCCGCAAACGTTACGAAATTTACGCTAAATACAACCGTCCAAACAAGCTCATTACGTTGCTTGCTATCACGCTTACGATCCCTTCCCAGCATCCCTACGTAGCATAGCCCACGCAGTCTGAACATGGCTTCAAACGCCACACCTAAGCGAGAACTTTTATCGTGGCTGATAACAGCGAAATCGCACAGTAGCATAATCTGCTGCTCGTGAACAGACTTCTCGACGAGTGAGGAAGTACACAAACTCGATACGTGTTTTTCTCTCTCCTTTAAGAACGCTCACACACTTGCAACGCTCAACTGATTCCCTCAACAACGTGATGATAACATGTGGGGTTTAACGTCCCAAAACCGCCATATGATTATGAGAGACGCCGTAGTGGAGGGCTCCAGAAATTTCGACCACCTGGGGTTCTCTAACGTGCATCCAAATCTGAGCACACGGGCCTACAACATTTCCGCCTCCATCGGAAATGCAGCCACCGCAGCCGGGATTCGAACCCGCAACCTGCGGGTCAGCAGCCGAGTACCTCAGCCACTAGACCACCGCGGCGGGGCCCTCAACAAGGTGTGATGATCAATTATACCTTTACCATGTTTACGAAAAACTGCCTGTCTGAAATATCACATTCACCTGCAAATCATTTCTGGTGGAAATGCTGCAAAAAAAAAAAGTTTAGAATAATAGCTTAGCGCACCACTGACGGCACGCAGCAATACACTGCTCGCGTCGCGGCCCTCAATTACGATCAATCCGGCCACAAATACCCGAACGAGCGCAGTAATATCGATGCCATCGTGCGAAGGGACCAATCGTTGAAATTTTGCTCTTTCTTTTTTTTTGTCCTGTATGTTTCCTGTTGATTTCTTTTTCAATACGAGGGTTGTACTGAAATGAGGAGCAGGCGTCGAAGTGTTCTCGTGCCTAAGCGCGAGCATGAACAGAAACGCAGTATAGTGCGCGCGAAGGATACGCGCGGCCGAATCGAAGCCCCGTTACACAGCCGATCGCACGCAATTGAAATCTAATTTGCACGGCGGCGCGCCGAATCTATGCAAATCGGGACGGAGCCCGGCGTCACTTGCCTGATTGAGAGCAGGTGGCCTCTGTACGGAGATTTGAAAATAAAGTTATAAAAAGAGAAAAAAAAAGAAAGCGCACGCACACCAATCTCGGGTGGAGAGCAGGGACCGACAACGATCGGAACGCGTGTATACGCTAATCTGATTCGTGGAGGGGGGGGGGGGGCACCTAACACGACTGTCGACGGTTTGGAAAAGAAGCCAGCCCAACGCGCGCGAACAAACGCTGGCGTCGTCCACGGCGTGTCACAGAATACCAATACATATACACGCGCGCACAAACCCAACCAAATCGGGGCCGACGGTCCTTTCGAGGCAATGGGTAAAACGCTTGATGCGTGCATTATATGTACGGTCGTGTTCTCGCCGTAAAACGCCGTATTCTGACCTCGTCTCGCTCCAATCACAAACTTGACTTGCCTCCGAGACCGATACGCCACCAAGATAAGCGAATAAGACCGGCGGAGCGCGAGAGGTGACGAGAGAGATATAAGAAATGACGGCAATATTAATAACCCTAAACATGAAAACTATACGAAGCGGCATCCGCAGAACCATAACGCCACTTCCCCTCTCCCCCTTTTTGTTTTCTTCTGTCTTTCCTTTTTTTCGCGCGACGTGAAAATCATTTTCAAGGCGTGTATGCTGATCTCGCTTGTCACGTAGAAGATGGGAGGCAAGTTCTGAACTTTCTACCTCTGCACGGCCGATCTCCATGGCAATGAATTTGGTCACGCGCAACGAAAAACAAAACTAATATTTCCTTACGTGCCGGAAATCTCGTGCAAACTTGAGCATGTCAATTAAAGAAGCTGTCGCCATATGGGCCACTAAAGTCCCTGTACATCGCATAGATACTTACAACAAGGAGACATAATTAAAGCTAACATTCGCTTGAAGCTGTTCGCGCGACGAAAAACGCCACCTTAATGTGAGGAGAAAAAAAACTGGCGAAATTATAGGGCGCGCAGCGCGGCCGTCGTTAAAGCGCAGGAGAATTTATTCGAAGTTTCGCTTAACTTAGAAACGCGAAACGCACGATGCAGGTCAGCGGTTCTGACGATAATTTTTCATCGCTTCTTACGGTCTTTTGTGCGATCAAGAGTGCATGACTGACGAAAGAAGTTTACCGGCTTGAGGGCCCCGTGGCTTTAGTTAACTGTAACACTTAGGTCATTTTTAAAAACAAAAAGAGACAAAGAAGAATGGTGCGGCACTTCACTACCAAGATTAGCTTTTAAAAAATATATGCTCCTTATGTCCGTATATTTATTAAGTGTTATCCTTGCAGAAAGAAACCTTGTTTGACAGAGAAAGAGATCGAGAAAGAAGGGGGAATCGTGCGTGAAGGTAAAAGAAAGGCGCTTTACTTCTGCACCTAAAACGACAATACAATGGCATCCCCCTATTAGATGCCATCTACGCTGTCGAAGCAGACTAAGCTGTCGAACAAACTAATCCACGCCTTCTTACAGCCGTCATGCTGAGTCTTCAAGGATCGCGCATTATTGGTTCGACAGAGAAATACACTCCAGCAATACGATCTGTAATCGGGCCCCCTCCTTTCGGCGTCCTTGTATTACGAAAAGTTATGTGGTGCACCAGGTGCGGACCTATTGAATTTCTGAACGTCGGGTGTAATTTGGGCGTAGGACAATAATTTAGACGGCATACATGGCGGTAGAGCCCTTTTAGTCATATAGAACGACCAGGGACCGACCAGAGCGCTCACAATGTGACGATTCTGTCGGAAGGCTCAGGATGGGCGCTAACGTGCTTGGAGGAGACGACCGCACGCTATCAGTTTTGGGGGACAGGGACCTTGCAATGGTGTCAAGCGTCTGGCGCTGCCCAAAGGTCTCACCCTCTGACGCCATCGGCGGCTAATGTACCAACCGCAGTAACTCCCGCAATAGTCGAGCTTGGCACTGTACGTCTTGGTGTAATTTCCGATGGAGGCGGAAATGTTGTAGGCCCGCGTGCTCAGATTTGGGTGTGCACGTTAAAGAACCCCAGGAGGTCAAAATTTCCGGAGCCCTCCACTACGTCGTTTCTCATAATCATATCGTGGTTTTGGGACGTTCAACCCCAAATATCAATCATTCAATCAATCAATTAGTGTAATGGCAATATTCGCGAACCTTACTGCGCGTTATCCCCAATTAGGGAAACGTAATGCGGCCGAAATGCGATGTACTGCTGCCGCATATGCGTAAACTCAGACCATGAGGTCCAGACGCAGCCACTGAGGCGAGGAAGGCGGCATAACCGGCAGAAATCCGCAGAACAAGTCCAGATCATGAAAAGACGAGGCTGCAACGTGTCCGCGCGACGACGTCTTTCGTGTCCTTCTTGTCTTGGTGTCGTCGTTTTGTTCTCGCGCTATAACTATCGTCATGCCATACCAACTAGCCCAAGCTGCCACACTTCTAAGTTACGACGTAACGCCGCAAACCAGCGTCCGCCTCTCTAAACTTCTTTTCCCCCTCGGATGTGCAAGGAGACCCCGGACTTGAGGAGAACGAGGGGGAGATAAGTTGATATGAGCAAAAAAAAAAAGGGGGGGGGGCACACGTGGAATCGTTTCGACCACCAAAAACGAGCGAGCCAGGAAGCCCACAAAACTATTTTTCCCGAGGTTTTTTTATGTTTGTTTCTTTTGATTTTCACTTCGCCAAAAATGGCCGCTTTTCAAAGCGTATCGGCCTCCAGGGCAATGCAGCCAGTGTCTGTCATCAGCTGGCCTGTTCCATCAGCGGCGTACACGGTGGGGAAAAAAAATAAAACAATCGAATGAAAGCACTTCTAGGGAGGGTTGTAAAGCACTCGTCCGCCTACGTGTCTGCTCGAGGTGGTTTTCCGTCGAGAACGCAAAACAGAAGCAAAAACAAGCAAACAAAAAGTATCGTATCGGGGCAGGCGTGCGCGTCGCCCCGAGCTCGTAAAAATGCGCCCAGCGAGATTCTCCCATGACCGGCCGGGCGCCGTGTCTCGTTACAGTTCTAATTGGCCGCGGTTCCGTGAAAACACCCCGTCACGAACATGGCCGTCTCTTCAGAGCAAAGCAAACTAGACGGTTCTACCTCCCGGACGTACGCGTACAAGCATATCTCCTTTCCCACTCCACGCACACACACACGGTCGCTGCAGATGAGCAGCCGCTATGGCCACCACCACGCGCACCACCTCGCCGTAGCTGAGTGGGCGATCGTGTGAGGAAAAAAAAAAAGAAAAGCCACAGCGGGATCCAGGAGACGAGGCGATAAGCAATTAGTGTTGCGCACGTGTCCACAATAACTGTGAGACCTATTCCATGTTTGAGAACAGCGGCAGGCGCCGTCTACATACTGAGGCGCTTGAAGCGACGCCACTTGACGACAACCGGCGCAGCAGCTGCAAAGTTACCCCCGAGCACAGCGCGTCGGTACTCCGCCATCATAGCTCCCACGCACCCGAAGCGCTGTGCTCGGAAGCAGCTTTGAAGCTACTGTGTCATTTGTCACGTGGTCAGAGAGGACAGTAGTGAGCCTTGGGCTGGGCGGAGCCTACGCGCCACGACGTCGCTACAGGCGCCTTAGTATGTCGATGACGCCCAGCCCTGTTTACAAACGTGCAATAGGTCTACAGACTACTTTACATCGGATGGGTCTCCGTGCCGCCATATGGGGCTGTTAACCTTGCCGTTTTGTATCTCACCCAGATAAACGCCCGGTGCTATACGGTGGACGCATGAAAACGGTTGGGTCGGTGCATTCGACGTACGCTGACCGAACACATTCACCTCATGATTTACAAAATAAGAAAACATTCACTTAACAGCCCAAGGTGGCGGTGCCCATCTTTTTTACGCAAAATCGTATACAGGCGGCATTCGGCTACTGCGGAACGCGGTACAGCTTAAGTAACGAGAACTGGCACGCCAAATCACACGGATTTATTGAATATCCACGACCGGTCACGTATGTAAGAAAATGTGCCGTGAGATATCCCTCGAGTAAACGAAGTGAGGCGCCTCGAAACAGGGCCCATCCATGTTGGTATACATGAGAAAGAAAACGTGAGGGACGAACGCTACAGACATTTTTCGACATCTGCAACGTGGCGGACGGCCAATTTCTCGATTGGCCGAACACATACGTCCCGCGCTTGAGCATCTGCCGTTAGCGCATTAGAATGTAGGTATCTCGCGAAGAGCAGTTCGTGCCAGATGGCAAACCCAATAAAACCTATAAGGGCAAAGCAAGCCTGCTCGACGCCCGCTTAACAGCAGAAAGCACTGGATACAACGGGCCCAAAACAGAAGTAAAGTACGTTGTATCTGGGCACCTGCCCCTTCACCTTTCTCGTGCAGATGTAAAGCTGAGGCACGATGGACTATAATCTGCATGCTGCGGGGACAACATCACTGGAGCCACTTCTCGAAACCATTCGGGCTCGAGAAACGAGACAAGCGGCATGCGCGGCCGACCAGCAGTTGTTGAGCCTGAAATAAAAGGTCCCCGCTCGTCTATTCTTGTAACGCAAACAGGGGCGCACTACACCAGAGCCCATCGGAAACGGCGTCCGAACACGACACGAGCACAACAAATCAAGTCTTTGCGCAGTATCGGTACACTGCGCGAGCAACAAGGCAGCCTGTTCGGAAAGACGGATGCTGCACCACGGAAAAAAAAGCCCCCGGCGCGCAGCAGTTTCGGTCGGCCCGGGTTCGACAGAAAAGAAATCGGCGAAATAGCATTCTGCCCAACTTTCCCGTGTTTCCTTCTATATATACGCCAGCACGCTCACACACACACACGGGTAGCGCGCAATCTTGGTCGTGCGTGCGTGTCTCTCCATTTTTTTTTCTCCCGTATTTGCATCGTTATAAGTTCGCGCCGCGCGGTGGAAGCCTTTAGAACGGGCCATGATGCTGCTGCTCGCTTTGTATCGCCTCCTTTTCAGTTCCCGCTCGACGATGCTATATCTGGTTTGTGGGCCTGCAGCTCATTCTGTCGACTATGTACGACGACCAGCGCGCATACTCCTATACTCGTGTCCCGGCTCCGTGACGCATGTGGCTGAGAACACAACTGACGCGCGTCCGTATACCCGGGACCCCGCTCGCGGTTCAAGTGCCACTTAGTATTACAAGAACAACAACAACAAAAGAGCTGGCAAGGTTTCGCAGCACAGTCTGCAGCCTCTTCTACCCTCGTTTTTTTTTTTTTCGTCTCGCACAGCTTCCCTTTTACGGAAAACAGGCGCAACACCTTCATGAGAGCGATTTGCATAAGCGGGGAGATTCCGTAGCACCTTGCGGACCCTGTTTATATTTTAGTTCCTGAAATCTTCCACTGAAAACGAATGACTCCTGTTTATGTTTGTGAAAGCGACCGAACACTACATATCGAACGCAAGAAGTATCGAAAGCGGAGAGGTTATAAATTACTGGGCAATACGCGCGGGCGCAAGCGTTCGAAAATAATGAGAAACGATGCACCTCCAGCTCGTTATTTCAGGCAATAACATCTATACAGCTCGACGAATCTTCCCAAGATGATGTCAACTGAGGAATATAACGAAGGTCACTGCCGAGACAAAGCCCATTCGTAAAAACAAGGGAGCATTGTTTTGGAAGTCGTTCACGAAAAACGCGCCTGCATACGTGTGAAATCGACAATTTTCATAAATAAATAAATAACGAAAACAACAAAAATTGTACTACAACTGACAGCAGCGCGTTCCAATAACAACGGCGATTCGCCGCAGGAACTCGGCCGCCTCCTGCGAGCGCGCGCAGTGATATATTAAAACGGGATGAAAGAAGAGGGCCCAGCCGGGGGCTTTCGGAGACTGGCTTGCGCGCCCCGGCGCTCTAGCTGCTGCTTCGCCACTATAATCCGCGAGTCAATGCTGCGCCGCCGCCACTCTCCACCACAAGCTCGCGCAAGAGGCGCCAGAAACGCGCATTTTCATTCGGGGACAATTTTAATCAACGCGCGGTCTGGCGTGCGCCATCGGTTCGCACGCGTCTCATCGGCCTCCCCTCCCCCCCCCCCCTCTGTCACTCGAGCATTTCAACCGCCCTCCCCTCTCTCACTTTCCGGTAGACGACGTTACTTGGACAAGTGGGCGGCAGCACTGTGAAGTGGCGAGAAATAAAGCACGGACAGCGGGCTAGATGGGACGATGGGACGACGCATTAATAAAGAGAGAAAAATAAACCACGTTCTTCCGACAAAGCTGCGGCAGATACGAAAAGAGAGCGCTACTTCACTTCACTTCACTTTATTACCTTAAAGACCCCCTATAGGGGGTATTACATAAGGGGTGGGAAACATATAACAAATGTAATACATATGCAAGATGGGTACAAGTATGAACAGGGGTAACCAATACAGAAATAAAATAATACATGTGCAGGATCAGTATACATATTAACAGGCGTAACACACGCTAAGAAGAAAAATGAAGCTAAAAAAATAGATCAGTGTGATCTAATGACAACCAGAAGCGGAAGGCAACAACACGTCAATAAGCAGCGGAAAAAGAAAAATAATGCAGCCTAACAACGCGGGCCGCAGTTTCATTATACCCCCTCCCCTTTAAAGGAACCTACAACTGGCCAGAACGTGCGACTAGATCGTAATAAAAGTGAGAAGAGCGTGAAATATGGTGACATATTCCAGCATTCATTTCGCGTTGTAACTAGGATTTTTATTTTTATATCCTGCTTGAAATTATCAAAACCGGCTTGTTGCGCAGCCTAGCGGAAGATCCTTGAAGCTGGACTATGGAATATGGAGTCCATCACTTTGCTGAACGTGGTCGCGTAGTCTAATGATGTCGTGCGTGCAAGTTCTTCATATTAGAGTATGTATATGATTATCCAGGCCCGCTCGATTCAGCGCTGCTTACCACGTGAAAGGAGTAGCACGGTCAAAAGCGGCGCTGCTGTAGCGCCCGCCCGTGGAATAAGTCGAGTCATGGCGCATGCGCAGCAAACCACCACCCTCGATCGCGAAACGCCTGCCCGCTCATTGTTTGCAGCACGTGAGCATACACGACTTCACATTGGTTGCAGACATATAAACTCTGACGGCACGTGTTTTGCGGCGTTTTCCACTTTACCATTTCGGTATCAGACTCACTGACGTCTAAGATTTCCTTCGCGCCAAGAAACGATGGGCACCTAAAAAAAATGGTTGTATGTCCCTTTAATATCGGGCAAACAGCAATCGACTCTGACCTCCGCCCACTCGTGGTCGCGAGACAGAAGCTTCTGGCTTACTTTTTCTCACTAATAAATAACTGCCACGAATTGTGCGGCACCTGATTCGAGTTTTACGCAGCACGATAAAACCATTTCGATATTTTCAGAAGGCCAAGCTCTACGTGTTTACAATAATACGCGATCGGCTTTTGTACGAACCTCGGGTCCATGTCAGTTCGCCTCGCCGACGTGTAGGTACTACGACGTCCGTGGTTTAAGGCCGTTCCACGCGATACCCGCACAACCACAACGCACGTACCGTGTCGGGACCTCTGCCGCACGCGCAAGCGGTGGTAGTAGTTAGAAGAGGGGAAATGCACCTAATTTCTGCAGCCCGTTCGGGAGCACGGTTAGTGGTTCGTAAGCAAGAGGAAAGAGGCACCTAATTTCTGTCTGCCTCAGGGACGACACGGCGCAGTGCCTTCAGGGGTGGGGGGGGGGTGAAATAAAAAGAATAGAAAAAATAGATGAAGAAATAGAGAGGCAAGCGACGGAAAATAGAAGGAGATAGGAATGTGGGGATCCCGTCGAAGCAGTCCAAGGGCGGGGCACCACAATGCGAGAGCTGCACGGCGTCAGGAGACCGCGGAGGGCGAACCAGTCGGCGGGAACTACGCTGGCGGCGGAGATTGCGAGGGCACAACCGTCCACCTTGAAATCCTGCGAGCGCATCCCAGGAGCACGGCGCAGAGACAAACAAGCCATTTGGCGACGATCTTTCACCCTGTGCTTGGGTGCGGCAGGTGTGCCGGCACGTGCGTTGCGGCTGTGCGGCGAGCGCGTGGAACGGCCTGCACGAATGAGAAGTGCTAGCACCGCACAGTCGAAATGCCGATGGCAACTACACTTCTATATTTAAGCTTCACAGCGTATGGCAGTCCCAGCAGCCAATGGAATTTCACCGGGTTTGAGCGCCGCAATTGGTCGGATACGAAAAAATGATACATACGTCGGAGCGTATAGACTATTTTACCTAAGACATATGGGCGCCACCCCCTTGAGCTGCTTAGTCGATATTTTCTTGTTTTGTATATTGCGACGCGAATAAATCAGGCCAATAAACATCGTTTACACCAAGTTCATCGTTTTCATTTGTAAAAACAACACGCATGCATTGTTTTAGATTGCCTGCTTATATATTCATCTTTTTCCAATAAATCGTTCAGATGCGACAATGCGCTTGTTCTCTTTTCTTATGTGTTCATTCGTGCGCTTGAACGTATACCATGCATATTCAACTTGCCCAACTTTCGATTCTGTAGTGTCTACTGTCGCAGTTCATTTAGTTGTTAAAATACGCTAAGCACAAAAGTTAACAGCCCAGCATGGCGGCCTTGAAACACCTCCGTAAAATAGTCTATATTTTAACCACTCTTGCGGCACCTTTGTAGTTTCTGTATAGTGAGGCATGCCCTGTGTGTATACCACAACGAGGCCAACAATGCAACCGTTTGCAGACATCAGCGCTATATAAACTATCTTACAGGGGAGGGTTCAGTGGCGCTATGCAGGGCTGTTAGCCTTTGTGTTTTGCATCTTTAACAACTAAACTAACAGTGCTATGGTATACCCATACGCATGAAAACAGTTGGGTACGCACATACGATATTTGATGGCTTTATTAAAAGTTCACGTCACAATATGCAAAAACAAGAGAAAATCGGTTTCACAGCCCAACATGGCAGCGTCCACATATATTAAGTAAAATAGTCTATAGACGCCTGCCAAAATCTCCGTTTTTATAATATGAAGTGCCTCTTTCGACCTGTAGTAATTAGAGGTACTAAATGAACGGAATATAAATAAATCCCGCTTAAAACGCGACATAAAGTACGCTCTGCACGGGCGTCTGTCGATAGTCGTGACGGGCGTGAGGTATAGCAAGCTTTGCGCCCAATCATTGCACGTGAAACGCAAGAAATATGCATTCTTATGTGGACCCTCGCAAAATGTAGAAATCACACGGGCAAGTTCGCGAGAGGGAATTTCACGGGTGTCTGATATAAACTCGCCGGCGAAGTTACCGAAATTTTAAAAAGAAACGGTACACGAAACTGTTTGCGTGTTTAACAGTTCGTTATCTTTCGTTCATTCCTTCGCTTCAACGATCAAAGCGTGCGTGCTTCAGGCGGCAAACACAACGTGCTTTCTATAGAGATGCCCGACGCGCAAAGATTTTTATGCATGCTACAAAAGGGCCAACGCATAAGCATACAGATCCCCAAAGCTCTCTTAATTCCTCGTTGGGGGCGGGCGCGCGTCGGGAAACTGTTTTCCAGAGAGGAGAGAGAGAATGAGTGAAAACAAAAGAGCAGGAAAGAAAGAAACCACCGCACGGCCCAACACTAATGCACATTATACAGGCCGAGTGTGCACGGGCTCACGTAAATGCTCGGGGAAAAGGAGGAGGAGGAGGGGGGGGGGGTGAGGACTCTTTGAGCGTGCATATTTCATGCGCAAGCAGCCTCAATTTCCCTTTATGGGTGACCGCGCCACCATCGGGCCTGACGCGTTGCCTCGGCCCAGCGAAGTGACGGCGCCTCGTAATCACCCCCGCGGTGCGCTGAATCTCACCTCATTTCGCCGCGGTATAGCGGTGGTCCGTTAGAACTACACTTATGCGCGAGGTTCGGCCGTAGACATAACTCTCCGCGACAAGCCCGGCGCCGAGACGAATCGTCAAGAGGGCGGCGCTGGGCCCTGCTGCAGCCAACCTTAAAGGCCCTTGTCGCTTTCATTGCGCTGTTTCCGTACCAGCTCGCATACCTCGACCTTCGAGGGACGGTGTACCGCCGCCATGCAAGCGCGCCGTCGCTCTCAGTAGGGCCACTCTGGAAAATGAGATTGCGCTCTTTTTTTGTTTTTTTAAACTCCGTCGTATAATCTCCTTTTCGTGTAAGGAGGCGCGCGCGCACTTCCACTCCGCGTAGCCGCACACGGCGCACACAAAACTAAACATAGCAAGCAATACTGAAAAGCCGAATGCGCCGCGGTATTGCGGCACCACCGGAGAGCAAGCTGGCGAGCACAGTTTAGTTTCGCATTAGTGCACGTCGCAGAGCGATACCAGCTACAAATATGCGACGGAGAGAGCGCGGCGAAGCTCGCCAGGAGCGAAACTTTTTCAGTCGGGGAAATACCCGGGGAAAAAAGGCCAATGCGGAGAACAGAACTGCGTTAATGAGAGGGATTTAAAGTGACTCAAGCAGAGTCAGCGCACGCGACGCGATTATGACCGCAGTTTGGCTCCGGGTGGTTGCCACAACCTTTGCCAAAACAGTTGAGGCGGCAGGAAGGTAAGCCCAAGTATATTTGGTCGGCCGCTTATGCCTAACGAAAGAAGGCAGTAGCAACGACAACGAGTTAGACCGGATGCGCCCTATATATATATATATATATATATATATATATATATTGACGCGTGTCTACATGTGGATTATAACGATGATGGTGCATTTAGTTGGCACGAGGTAGTGGGCCTCTAGCTTCTCTCGAGGCTGAAGAAGACGATCTTGTGACCGAACTGTTAAGGACACGCTGCTTTCGTCGTCCCAAGGTGTATCTGCGTTTTATTCGCGTTGTACCGCGACAATATATATATATATATAACCCTATAGCCCTATAGTGCACGACATAAGGCTTTTAGAGTAAAAAGCATTCGGACAATACGAGCTCAATCATTCATGCCTTAAGAAAGACACATACAGGCTTGCAGTTCTTTTTAAACACGACCATGCTTTGTCATCGCTTTTTAACGCGTAGTTAACCTTGTTGTTCGTGCGCCAATACGGCGGAAGCACACAAGAAAGAGTTCGTGTCTGTTCTGTTGTTCGCGCTGTTTCTCGAGCATTGCACATGGTTACTGTTGGTACATGTTCAAAGAAACCAGAACCGGCGCGAAACACCGAAAGAGGTTTACTTCAATCACAAAACAGGAGATACATGCGTGAGCGTATTGTCGATAGCACTCCTCACGAAGGAAACTGCACATCTTAATTTCTAGTGAGTCATGGCTTTTTTTTTTTCATTTCTCAGATGATTACATGACATTGAAAACAGATACCTCCTCACTGCTCCTCACTCTCTCACACACTTTCATGATTCGTGTGCGTACATAGGTACTCCATTTGGAGGCAATAAAGCCTTGAAGTCCGAGCTTGGTCCGTCTGTGGTTTCCATGTAACTCTACTGTCGATGTCGGCAGGTGTGCCATGGGAAAGTTGACTTTTAACATCCAAATAAACCATTTTATCGGCATTTACTGAAAATTACACTTGATCAAAGCCGTCCTTGTATACAGGAGACTTGTAGGGCCAAATCGATTCATTTTCTCAAAAAAAAAAAATGGCGCGAGCGCCCATTGAGGATCACTTGCATGCTGCAGCGAACTTTCCAGCGACTTTTCGGGTGCGAGAGCCTGCGCAGAAACATAGCGCCACGCCTTCGTCGTGCTGCGAGTACATGCAACTAGAAGCAACAAGTCAGCGCTGCCACCATCACTATTCAAGTGTTTCGGCGAACATAATTCGAAAGCAGTCCAGTCCCGCCCAAAGGTCGGAGGCAAGCAGTCTCTGCAAGGTAGCTGCTGCGAAACCACTTGTAAACGCAAGTGCATTTCTTATTCGGGCTACGTCAGGCGTCCGGCGGCGTCCACGCGCAGGCAGGAGTTACAGACAGACAGACGGATGAACGGACGCTTCACCCCACTCATCACCATTCACTTTGCGCATATGCTGTGATTATTTAAAATGCGAATGCATTTCTTAGTCGCGCTTTGTCAGGTGTGCAGTGGCGTCGGAGCACCGGCAGTTATCTCCGCTCTCACTTTCTGTCCCATAGCAACAGCTGCGGGCGCGCGCGCTTAACCTCGCCCCTACCAACCGGAGCAGGTGGTGCGGACTGAGTGGCGGAGAGTGAGTGGAGAGGTGCACGCTCTGGCTTGTGAGAGCACTCGCATCGCGGGAGCTCGGCGGAGCTCCCACGTGTGTCAAGGCAGTCAAAGAGAGCGTAGGCTAAGTGTCTTGCCGCTCCTTCTCTCGCCGTTCGCTCTCTCTTCCCTGCGCCCTACTGTCCCGTCCACTCACACGTACCTATGAACCACTCGCCTCATTCTCCACCGTTCGCTGGCTGATGAATGTGCGACAAATCCTAATCTCGCCATTAATTTCAGCCATTAAAATTACTACGCCGTGTACTCTCGGCGCTAAAAATGTTTTCGCATTTTCTCACGATTCCCTTCGTGGAGGTGGGGGAAGTTTTTTTTTCGCCAGAAAATCACTCCACCGGGATGGGATTTTACACACTCCCAGTTCCGCCCATGCGACTTAGCAGAACCTCTACGTCGAACGTATTTCTTCTCCTCCATCTTCTTCTGGGTTTCACTCTTAACCGAAACCATACTAACCCTCTGCTTCAGCATGATAGCGTCGTAGCAAAGTAGATCTTATGGAGTAAGACCAGGGAGATTAACTGCGAAGAGCTTACTTTACTACATTGCCATTAGTAAGATAAACTGAAGGATTACAATAAACTGAGTGGTAAGTCAAACACATCAGAAACAGCAGTATACGGTCAAACAGCATGCGCATCAGCTAGACGCACAGCGGAGGCGCAAGATGCGTACCTGATGTAGTCGTTTCGGCACAGGATCATGCCGGCCTTCGCGAAGCAGGAGGCGCCGATGTCGGCCAGCGTGGCCTGGCAGCAGGAGCACTTGAGGCAGCCGTTGTGCCAGTAGCGGTCCAGCGCGTGCAGCAGGTACCGGTCGAGGATCTTGGCCCCGCACCCGGCGCAGCAGCGGCCCTGGGCGTCCTCGTAGGCGCTCTGCTGCTGCTGGTAGAGCGGGTGCTGCTGGCCCACGTCTCCCGGCGGACCCTGGGGGCCGCCACCGCCACAGGGGGGCCCGCCGCCGCACGGCGGGCCCGGCACGCCCTGGCCGCCCGCCGAGCCCGCCACCTGTGCGTGGTGGGACACAACACACGTGAACAGCCATTCCGAGGCTGGTGACGTACGACGATCAACCCTCCGGCGACAACTTTGTACCTACGACGGACCGATATTGCTTGATTGGGACTTGATTGTAACGGAGCCTGAAGGAGCCCTGAGCATGGTCAGAAAACACTGCCGATCGGTTGTCGAGGCACCCGAGAACGCGAGATACATTATGGCACAGCTCGCGGCCTATAACGTAAAATAAGTCAGCAAAAAATCTTTCACTCTTTCCTCCAAAAAAATGATGCCACAAAAGCAAATGACCACGCCACAAGCCTAAGTGGCCATAGGTTGATTTGGGTATCGCGAGCTGCGAGGTTACCTTGGACGCATCGGAAGCCGCCATGTGCCCGCGTGCGCACTCGCTCGCGATCACGCTGAAAGTAAGCTGCGCATTCGAAGAAATAGAAGAAAAAAATAGAAGATAACAAATTCATGACGCGCGCTGACGAAGTAACGTAGCTCCTTGCCCACTCGTAATTACCACAGACCACTTTTGTTCTTTTTTTTTCTTTTCAAAATATGAAATCAGCGATAAGCTCGTCAAAGGAGGGACTTAAGTTCTATCATTTGACCATACATACTACCTCTATCCACGAAGAAAAAAATTGACTTAATTTCCTTAAATACTGGCTTCAGTAACTTGCCTAGCCATCTTAAAATGTTCACCCCACGGTAAAAATTCAATCATAAATGCAGCAACAAATTATTTTTTTTCCTTATTTTTGAGGGTTTTTGATACATCCAGTACACATACAGTGATGTGGTCGGCGGTGGAACAAGGCGAAGTGGAGTAATGCTACAAGCACAAAGTGCGACGCTGTAAATATACAGTTGAGCCTCATAATAATGGAAAACGTCCAAACCATAAATGTGTTCGCTACATACGGGATTCGTTGTAGCAGCATTGATAAAGATTGGCTCTGACAAATCGGCAATCTGGCTCGCCCGAAAATCCCAGACACGGAAATGCATTATTCCAGGCTTCAAACCAACTTTAAACGAAAAAAATCCTTACCCGTCTCCTTGCGGTAATTCAAAACTAAGTACACCCGAGCTCATAGGTCGGCGAACTTGCTCAAGAGTCTACTCACTTAGACTCAGTCTACGCCGTGAGTCTGGGTCTGAGTGTGTCCGGGTAAATAATTTTCGGTGAGTTTGAGTCCGAGAGAGTGCGATTGGAGAAAATTTTAGTTAGTGTGAGTTTGAGTGAGTCTAACTCAGGGGAAATTATTGGTTAGTCTGAGTCCGAGTGAGTCAAAAGCGCTAAATATATTTCATGAGTGAGTCTGAGTGAGCTCTGCAAATTTCGCCGACCTATGCCGGAGCATGAGAAAATGAAATTACAACAGAACAAAGTTCATTTGACAAAACAGGCGTGCGTTAACGTTTATTCGAAGAAATGTGCTCTCTTCTTCATCGCTTGAGTGAACAATGTTTTTCCGTTCTATTAATACCTTATAGAACGTGGAACTAGTCAAGTACGTTTCTTTCCCCTCTTTCTTTTTTTTTGTGTGCTTTGGATGACCAAGGTTAACACAACTTTTTTATTCACATTTCTGAACCAATATTTTAATGTCACAACCGCACTTAAAAAAGTGTGGTTGTGAATTGTCTAAGAATTAGTTTTTTTATTATATGACCTTGGCGTAGTTTCGGTCCTCACGCCAACGCGACGTTTCTTCGTTACAGCCTATATCCAGACGGCTTTCGTATTATCGGTTTCGTTGTGAAAAGAAAAAAAAAACTTTCTTGAAAAAATGCATTACCGCCTATTGTTTGTATTCGCTATAACCGATAATTCGATATATAGGTGTTTCTTATCACGAGCTTTAACTGTGGTTTAGTCTTTCAAAAACAGTCACAATTGGGATACAGCCAGCCATAACCGTGAAACCATCTATCTTTAAACATTGGGGTGCTTTATCAGCGACGGTTATAAGTAAGCACCGCACCAACATCGAGCTTCATCGATTTACCAAGTCCCGGATCACTCGCGGACGGCCCGCGGACTCCTCAGCTCACAGGTGGTTACGTCACATGCACGTGATCTAAAAGTGCCGAGCCAGCCCGAGCGGCCTCGGGCCATCTGCGCGCTTGATGCTGACTGCATCCGCTGTGGCGTCTGCTATGTCTGGCTATGCCGTCTGCTCCCTCCATAGCTGAAACACAGGCCACAACGCTGACTCATTTGCAACCTAAACTGCAGTTAGGTAGTGAATTATACCTATTTCTGTTGTGATGTAACTTACTGTAAGTGAACTACTCGAGCGCGTGCGCATCGTAGACCCACGCGGTCGTTCTACCGCTGTTTCTCCTAGCGAGTATAAAGCGTGTTTGCCCGACCTTCGGGAATACGCACACGCTCGACGTGGCTCAGAACACCGATGACAAAAACTGGGTGCGCTAACAATGCGAAATCCAGAAACATGCGAGAAGCGGACAAAAGACCAAAGGGAGAGCAAGAGCGCATCGAAAATTTCCCGTGTCTAACTTAAGATGGACGCACAGCATGCGCACCGCGCTGTCGTCTGCCAGCAGCCCGAAAGAAACTGTTCGGGCGGTCCCGGGCCGCCCGCAGGCCGCCAGGCACGCGAAAAAATGAACATGCGTCCGAGTGATCCCGGACCAGTGGGCGGAGCTTCCAGATGGTCCCCGAGAAAAAAGAATGCGGCGCCGGCGTCCGGTGCCATCCGGAGCCGTCCGGGACGTGTAAATTGATGAAGCTCATCGTTAGCATGCAGCCTTTTCTGAAGCCTCCTTGGCCGCGTAAGTTGGTTATTGCGCACAGCAACACAACATTATTAAATAAGCTAAGAGATATCTTGCACACTTATCAAAGTGTCCTAGAGAAAACGACGATACAGAATTTCTGTGCATACCGTACAGTATTACAGTCACTGCTAAAATAACTTCTTAATAAAGGATTTGAAAACGTACGGTATTACGGTATACGAAAAGAAACTTGCAGATTACAGGGATACCAGCCACTGCAAACACCCAAAAAGTGAAAACGGAGTAGTTAGATATCAAGAGATCTCAACTGTTTCAGCGAGAGCACCCACAGCGCGACTTCACAACGAGAGCCCAGGCCAGTGAGGCAGCCCGTACAAGTCAGGTATGACTTCACTCTGTGCGTTTTGGTATTTCACAGTGCAACGTCAGTTTGAAGTTGTGCACTGGCAGTAAAGCTCATTAAACATTAACCTTCGTCATCATTGTGTCTCCACACCTTATGCCACGCCACCTTCCTGGTGAACTGATGCGTCTGTATTAGTATAGAGGCTGACCGGCACAAGCACACAGTATCTTTAAAGGGCTGGTGCCCCCTTTTCTGCGGCTTGCACGTTCCTTGCTGCAAGGTTTCTTATAGCTCCAAGATGCATGACCAAGATTCATTTATTCTCGTTAAAAATTAATATAGCCT
The DNA here is from genome assembly GCA_013436015.1 of Rhipicephalus annulatus. Taxonomy (NCBI): domain Eukaryota; kingdom Metazoa; phylum Arthropoda; class Arachnida; order Ixodida; family Ixodidae; genus Rhipicephalus; species Rhipicephalus annulatus. The sequence continues at coordinate 26,687 of WOVY01001689.1, read as the reverse complement.
TTTTTATGCGGATAATCTGGGCACCGAGCCTGGCAGTGACGTGGCAATGTAGCTTGGTCACGTGTCCACACAAGGCTGTGACACACGTCGTGCTGATTATCGTCTGCTCTCTATGGCTTTCTCGCACACACGAGCCGCACAATCACCTGCAAAACAAACATGTTGATGCCGCGATGCTTTGCCCGCACGTATACGTGGCGGAAGTCTCCGGAGGTCACTAACCTCACTACAATATATGTGCACATGGAAGAGAGGTAAAGGGGCGGCCACTCGCAGTCACTGCGAGGAGGAGGGGCGCAAACACAGCCCCAAACATTGACATAATTGGGAGGGGGTGAGCTGCGATGAACCTTTGTTGCCCCTGAAGGGTAAACCTGCGCATGCCTGCACGCTATAGATCTGGTGTGACATCACTGCAACTTTCGTTGTCTTTCGTACAGTGACACTTCTGGACGCACTTGCGATGGGTTTCCGCCAAGAAAGTGAGCATCAAGGTAGACTTCGAAGGTGAATTAAAATGTAATCTAAACGTTTGCTGTGTCCGAGCGTTCGTGTGAAGTGTCCTAGTATACAGAGGAAACCCACAAGCGGCTTGTTCTAGCCTCAAAACTTGATAGCACCGCCCCTTCAAGTTTCCGAAACTTGATTGATATGGGGAATTTAACGTCCCAAAACCACCATATGATTATGATAGACGCCGTAGTGGAGGGCTCCGAAAATTTTGACCACCTGGGGTTCTTTAACGTGCACCCAAACCTGAGCACACGGGCCTACAACATTTCCGCCTCCATCGTAAATGCAGCCACCGCAACTGGGATTCGATCCCGCGACCTGAGGGTCAGCAGCCGAGTACCTTTGCCACAGACCACCGCGGCGGGGCAAGTTTCCCAAAATTTTAGCCTTGTCCGCGAAGAACCGCCAGGCCTGCGCAGCACAGTCACCGCGAAAATTGGGAGAGCGGCCTTTTTACAGCGAAAGCTGTTATGAGATCACAACTCAGGTCACGCGCAATTGACCGCCACTGCCGCCGGTGTCCCTAACTACATCGCGGGAACCATGCATGGCCCGCTGGGCAGTATTCTACCACTGAGCTACGCGGTTATTTTTATTTTTTTGCTCTATTGCCTGGTTCCAGACACTATGCACATGAACGATGCCGTAAAGGTCACGAAAACAAGTGTTGGCAGTCTTACTGAATGGACACTAGCTTTAAATTTTTTTGAGAGCCGTGAGGGGTTCCACCCCCGAGAACCACTCAGGAAGACTCATGTGTTTTCGCAAGTTCCACAAATTTCGCCATGCACTCTCGAAAGTACATTCTTGCGAGTCGTGCATCGGCATCACAGTGAAATCCTTCCATACGGGCCCGCCATAAACCGTGGAGGCCTGTTAACATTATTAGGCCAAATGGCAAAAACCATCCTCATTTTCAATCAATAGAAATCTGATGCCGTATGGGTCTAGCGGGAATTCTTTTTTTATTAACCTCTGCAATACATCGCGAAAGTACACTGCCTCCCAGCAATGTAAAAAAAAAACGTAGTCAATAGTTTCTGGCTTATTACAAATGAGACAGTCTGACCCCCCAAGGTAGAAAGACACCCCACTCTTATAGAAATACCTTGACGTGCAAAGTGCCGGTGTGAAGCCTAAAAAAGGTCTTTGTGGCAGGAGCCACTTGCATTATTTTAGCCCTTTTTAGCACATCCTGCCCTTGAACTTCACTGTATATGGCCCTGTACATAGGAACAGGTAAAATTGTATCACATACATCTCTGTACAGCTCTTTACGTGACACTGAAAATAAGCGCTTATTAGAAAATCTGACAGACAAGAAGTGGATACTTAAAACCATCTCCTTGAGATATCCGCGAACAGCGCCATTCATGTGGTCTGTGCCCACTAAATATCCAGGTAAAGCTCTAGTGAGCCTCAGTTGGCACACCACACGCAGGAATGGATCACTCACGTTACGAAAAAAGAACCTGCTTATGAGTTGCTTTACGAATAGGTGTAGTAGTCCCAAACCACCTTTTTTTACACGCCTAAATAAATTAGTTCGACTGCATTGTTCCCAACTTGAGGCCCACATGAACACCGCGAAGACATGACGGAATTTCTGTATATTGGCTCGTAAACAATGCAACACCTGCATCACGTACCACAGTTTCGAGACAAAGAACAAATTGCAAACCATAGCTCTTGAGAACATTGATAGGTGATTCCCCTGCAATTTACTCGCCTTCAACTGAATTTCTCTCGCCTGTTCTTCCCAATAGTCATCATTGCCTTTGCAGTGTTCTAGTGGTATCCCTAGGTATTTGACAGGTGACGTCCACCACTACATATTGGCAAAAAATTCCGGTGTGGATGACTGCTCTCTGTGCCAAACGCCCAAGCACTTTGGCCAGTTCACTGGACTACCAGTGGCATTGCTGTATCTCTTCACTACAATGATAACCTCAGCCACTTTCTTTGTGTGCGCAACAAACTGCGACATCATCCGCATATGCCAGAATTTTAACTTCTGATGCCTGCAACCTAAAACGGTGACTACTGCTGTTTTCACTTATTGCTAAGCATAACGTTTTTATATAGATGCTGAACAAAAAAAAAAAAGTAAGCGGGAATCCTTGACAGCATTTGACTGTGTCTCTCTTGTCCTGGTTCTTGCCATACTAGACCGTGTGAAAGTTGGTTCAGTAATAGGAGCTACGCTGTACCTTGTGACTTGTTGGCAAACTTGCCTTAGGCAGGCTTGATGTCGGAAAAACAATAGCATTAATACGACTCATAAAGCATTCTAAAATGGCGAAAAACCAACCAGTCATCCCACAATGCGAATAGCGTAACAAGTGGGCCATCCAATGCTCCAACCCATTAGAAAAGATTGTTCTTGTTTCCCTATTACCAGTGGCGCATACCCACTTCAGCCATAATGCTCCATCGTCCTCAGCCACTGAATGAGCAATTGGCACGAAATTCCTTGCAAGTGTTTAGTGGAGACCACGCTTCTCAGAAGAATGACTAAAAATAGCATAGCGAATGCCAGCCTAGAACCCAAAAGTTTATTATTATAGCCCTGGTGGGTATCAAGGAAGTGTGCTTGCACTCAATGAGTGCTTTGAAAAGGCTCTGAAAGCCGCTGTGACTGTGCAGGCTTGGCATTTTTTTAAACACCCTAGGGGCAACTACAAGCACACTTGCAGGGCACCCACTAGACCATAAATCATAATTTCGTGGTGGGAAAGCATCTACCTTGCAATCATTTGTCATTCTTCAGAAAAGCGTGGCACCGGTCACACTTTGTAAGGCATCATGTGCACTTCGTTAATGCTGTGGCTGACGAAGATGAATTATGCTTGAAACTTTTGTAATGGGTTGGAGCTTTCAATGACCCATTCGTTAGGCAATTTGCATAGTGTAACCCCTGGTTTCTACATTAATGTTCTAAAACACTATATGACACATGCTAACGAGAGTCCTTACCTGACATGAAGCCTGCATAGAGTCGGTTTGCAATGCAGTTTTGTACAATGGCATAGCTCAGTGGTGCAGTACTGGGTTGCCTCGCAGACAGCCTGGGTTCAAATTCCATTCCCTCCTGAGTATTTTACAGCGAAAGCTGTTATGAGGTCACAACTCGGGTCACGCGTGGTGCTGTAGTTGTGCACTGCCGCCGCTGGTGTCTGTAACCACTATCACATGAAATAGAAAAAAGCCTATACCAAGGACACAGTGGGGCTCGAACCCAGGTTCACTGCGTGCCAGCCCAGTATTTTAACACTGAGCCACGCCGGCACTTGAGACTTATTCGCAAACTTGCCTTGGACAGGCTTGATGTCAGAACAGAAATCGCGATAATACGAGTAATAAAGCATTTTATAACCGCAAAAGCACAACCAGGCGTACCACAATGCGAAAAGCGTAACGAGTGGGTCGTTCAATGCTGCAGCACATTACAAAAGCTTGTTCTTGATCACCTATTAGCTGTGGCACAGACCTACTTTTGGCATAATTGCTCATTGTCGTCAGCCACTGCATGAACAATTGGCACTAAGTTCCCTCCCATTGTTTAGCAGATACCAGACTTCTCATAAGAATGATGAAGCATAGCCTAGCGAATGCCGGCCTACAAAACATTACTAGACTATGTGCAGTTTTCCAACTCCCGTGAGTGCATGGACTGGCCACCAGTTGTTCCATCCAGTGGCGTTGCTGTTTTTTCTTGCTAATTCAGCGCCGCACGGTCAGGAGCCGTGGTTGAAGTGGAAATGCACTCTGTCCGCGGCTTCCCACGCGGTTGTGTGTTGTCTGGTTGTGCGGATTTTGCTGGGTTTTGCGACCTTTGTTTAGCCTAAGCCGTGTAGTGATGACAGTGGTAAAAAAGTGAACGATGCCAACGTGCTGTGTCCCTGGGTGCCCAAGCGGCTATGTGACGGACATCGAGAAGTCAGGCCGGCATTTCTTCATTGCTCCCAGCGACGAGACGCTTCGCTCCGCATGAAACAGGGTCATTCTGCGCGCTGACAATGAAGTTGCGGCAATGTTCAAGCTTTTTGACGTTTATTTTCATGAGCGAGAGATCTGCAAAAACTACATGCATGTCATTAATAGAACTGTAGTCGAAACTCCAGGTGGAAAATGGAGCCTCATTGTAGTGCTCTTCTGAAGATTATTCCCAACCTGCCTGCTTACTCGTCTCCATTGAGGAAAGCCTTAATGCAGGCAAGTCGACAGCTCTTGCCCAAAAGCAGGCTCGAGAAGAAAGGCTGGCTGGGTTTCTTCTGCGGGTTCAGTTGCGAGAGCACGCACCTGGTGATGAATTCCAGCATAACTACAAACGCCCTGTTGGAAGCCGCATGTCGTGAAAAAAAAACAGGAAAATTCTCCTTCTGTGCTGAATGTATCAGCATGCTTGCGAGAACCTGCAATGTTTTACCAGAGGCAATCCTGACCGAAATGAAATCATATGTACCTGGCACCCTGCAGCAACCATAATTGAATTCAAGTGCCCTGACGTGTCTACTTTCAGGGATTAAGGGTGCATTGAAGAAAATACGCCATAAATGGAGGTGTTCGGAGACCTATTTTGGAAAATTGAAGAACTGGGCCAAAATAACCTTGTGCGTGTTGGATGTCAGGTGCATTTTGAGGAGTTCACCACTCGGATCATAAAATTATACTTGGTTAACGTATGCATTTTTATGCGCGTTTCCTGCAATGAGAATGCGCCTTGAATGTGCAAGTAAAGTCGGCCCACAAGTGAGCAAAGCTCGTTGCCCTTGTGAATGTGGTGCTCAGATGAACGAGAACAGTGTTGGTTTCATTTTTATCTTTCTTGAGGTACTTCGAAGCAAAAATTATGGTCTGTCTGTCTTTCTGTCTGTCTATTTGTCTGTTTGTCCATGTAACAATATGAAAAGCGGCCTCAAACGATACCCTAAACGACCAACCCCTGCCCCAGCACCCACAAATATTGCTGAAGTTTTAGTGTTCATACTGACCTTCTAGTTGGACACCAGTTCTCTTCAAGTGGCAAACCATTTAGATGCCAGCTAGCTTCAATCGGCAAACTACATCTATTCGAATTGGTTAACCAATTGAACACCACCTAGTTTCAACTGCGGGACCATTTAGGATTAATTGAATTACCACTTGCACACCAGTTCACTTTAACTAGTTAGGCATTTGAGCACCAGTTAGCTTCAACTGGATGACCAATTGGTACCCTGCCTACATCAATCGGTCTACCAATTAGCCACCAGTTTTGTCTGAATGGTTACAATCAATTTCATATAAACTGCTTCACCAATTCGATATAATTGGTACGTTTGCAACTGGTGGCAAAATTCCAATGGGTTGAAAACCAATTGATGTGAATTGGTATTTTTCCAATTGGACCACTTGAACTTTTTTGACTGGGTTTGCTATGACGACACGACACGGTGGCGGCACCTGCCCGTGGCTTTGCGTTCTACACCCTATCGCCTCCAAGACAGGTGAGCACGCCTTCCTTCGTTTTTCAAGATAACTGCCAGATAGCACTCGTGTCTAATGGGCCTCGATGCGCTTGTTCGCCTTCGCTTCATGAATCGAGATACTCAAACCCAGCACCTCCAGAATACAATTCAATGATTTTCTAGCGCAGAACATTAAATAAGCGTCTTGTTCACTCTCTCCAGACGCAAGACTATAGTCTTTCGACATTTGCAGTGAAACATGCAGATACAGAGCCAATTTTTTTTCATCTGCAAATAAAGTGCTGAGAGAGTGTTTATGTCATATGAGGTGTCTTAGACCTAATGACGTCACTTTACATGTACACCAGTTGCCAAGCTCGTTGTTACTTAACGGCTGCTCCAGTGATTAAGATTAGTTGGCCAAAAAGGATTAACAGGCTTTTCCTACGCAGCACAGTTAACTTGAGTCACACGGACAGGTAGCGAGTTTTCAAAACCGTTACTGCTTAGATACGGTGACGTGTTGTTAGGACGCTCAAAGGGAAATTAGCTTCTCAACGAGTCTGGTGTCTTCATGGGAATAACGAAATGTAACGAGAATCTTTATAATGGCTCGTTACTAAAAGTGCGAGAATCCAACAACTTCCAACAGCCCTTAACGCAACCTAGCAGTAGGCCAAGGCTGCTGGAGATCTTGCAAACACACTTGAACAGCGTAATCCCGAGAGAGCACAGCGGCGATTTCCACAATCGGTAAGGTTTTGCTGTCGATATGCTGAACACGAGGCCATAAAAATATTAAAAAGGTAAATCGGAGAAAGCACCTGTTGCGATTGTACGGAAACGAGCCGAGCGCGTTCGCCAGTACGAGAGATGCACTCGTGTAGAGCTGCTTGCGGCGCTCCCGCCATCTGGCGGCGAGCCAAGGGACGCGGGCGCCCGCATTGTATGGCGGCTGCGGAGAGTTTTGACGACTGAACCTAGTCTAGTAACGTTGGACCTACTACCCACAAATTCTTCTTATTAATGTCGTAGAGGGTACCCTTTATGTGTGCTTGCAGCAGTTACCCAATGAGTGTTTAGAGAAGGCTCTGAAAGGCCGCTCTTCTAGCTTTCGCTGTGACTGCCGCGTCTTTCGCGCAGGCCTGGCGTTTTTTGTTTTTTTAGTTTTTCTCATTTCACGCGATTTGTGTTACAGACACCGGCGGCGGCGGACAACTACAGCGCCAAAATCGGCCCTTGTGATCTCATAATAGCTTTCGTTGTAAAACGAAACTACAGACGCCCGTCAAACGACCACACATACGCTTTACGCTTTAAAATATCCCGAAAGTGCACGCGATTCAGTTACGCTGGCACCTCAACAGGTGTCGCTCCGCTCCACTGAGATACACTACTGCAACCCAACGGCGCGAACGGACCATTGTAGCAGCAGGTCAAAGATGGGCTCCGCTTGGCCACATGCATCAATACTTGAATGGCCCTTTTAAAACAAATACCTCCACCTGTACTGAAGACTAGCAGGCATACTCATAAGTGCCACTGCATAGGCGTGGAGCCAAAAGCGCAAAATGCAGCCCTTTTATCCGACATGCATTGGCATCTCTTGCTTCGCTCTGCAGCTCATGGCATTCGAATCTTGTCTCTCATAACAGATGTCTCATGCTTAAACAAGCTGGAGTGGCTTTTTTTTTTCTTTTTATCACTCGTCCGCTCCTATTTTTCCTTTTGGAGTGGTGCTTTGTACGTCTTTATGAACCATAATGGTATTATTAGGTCGATTTCTTCAACCACTGAATGGCTAAAGATGTGGTGTCTATGCCTAAAGTGCGAGCACCAAGCGCACGTATTTTACTAATGGCGCCTGCCTAATGAGGGTCACGTACCCCTTGTTGCGGCGGAGGCTGGGGCGGCGGAGGGGGTCCTGCGGGGCCTCCGGCGGCGGCGGCCGCCTTGAGCGCCTCGACCACGGCGCCGCCGCCTGTGGTGTCCCAGCGGCCGGCCGCCCCGGGGCCGCTAGGCTGGCCGCCCCACATGACGCTGCTGCTGCCGCTGCTGCAGCCGGCCTGCTCCGGCCATGCCACCACCGGGTCCCGCCTGCGAGATAAACGCCACATCTTACAAGTTGCCCCGGAGATTCGCTCGCTCTCCAAATGGCGTCACACACCAAAAGCTTCCTCGCGAGGCATAAATGACGTGTCACTTACGTGGCTCTAACGTCCGCCACAAAGCAGCGCCAAGAGCTCGTCAGCGGGTGACACGTGACGGGTCATGGCACGGTAGCTTAAACTTATAGACCGATGACTAGATATATAAGCATAACACGTCACAAACGAACTGCGCAAAAAAAAAAACTAGTGTTCAGTGTTCTGTTAAACTTCTGTCACATTTCTATCAACGCTGTCATACATACAGTCTGGTCTCTGTATATACAGAGATCACACGGATTGCCCCAACACGCTCCCATATAGTGTCGAAGTCATTAGGTCTTTAGTAAGCCGGATGATTTTCAATGGGAAATGCTTCCGCCAAACACAACCCACTGTCATAGTGTCCCTGTTTTTCATTCTCGTTTTGTTGTACTCCGCGCAAAAGGTAATCATAATACAATCAACTAGGCCAATTGATCGCTCTCTTGAAAATTAAAAAACTTTAACTTCATTCGTTCTTGTCTTCAGTGACATGCTCGCACGTAGCGTCGCCCCGCCATCTTTAATGTCACCCGTTTAGTGGGACCTAATAAAGTAAATTAATAGATAAATCAACAATCTGTACATAACATTAAAGCAAATAAACTTGGCATCACGACTTCAATTTTAAGCATTGCATGCAAGCCTGGCTTATGAGTACAGCTCAATGTTCCACTTAATGATGTCATAGGCCAAGACAACAAGAGTTTTTACGAATTCAAGAAGCATTAACGCCGACGCACAACGTGGGGTCTGTAATTCAGGGACCCGAATTCACTCTGTCCTCGTATAAAATGTTCCAGCTTTTTGTCTAGCGACCCATGCAGGCCACGGAAAAGTTTTGCGAGGCATTAGAGGGCGTTCGAAAGAGCACAGTGTTACTGAGGGAGCGATACACCGCTGCAGAATATGGGAAACCACTTTCTAGAGTCGTTTGACGAAGGAAAGCGCCTGACAAATCGTGTTGTCACGAAAGGAGACACGCTTGCACAATGCCAAGTCCCGAGCATTCGAAAAGTCCCGACCCGCGCGTGGCTGAGCTATGAGTTACTGGGGGGTAGACGCTGCCGGTGAAGGCGGGGTTGGTACGGCAGCGGCGGTGGCGAAAGCACGTGCACGCATGCGATCCTCGTTCAGCCAGGAGCACTTGTAGTCAGCAAAAGTTACGTTGTGACACACCACAGACGCGATCCGAGTGGCGAAAGAACGCGCTGTGGACATACCCAGTTACGATAAGAGCGGCGGCACCGCAAGACATTGCTTTGGAAGTATATAATATATATATATATATATAATTGACACAGATACAACAGCGTCGTTCATGAGGCCACGACACGGCTAAATACGTAGAATCGCGGATTCACTGAAATCTACGACTCACGTTGCTCGCTTAAATTCGGCAGTAAGCAAGAGCAGAGCGCACAAAGATCGCGCCGAAGATATGCATTGAAACAAAAAAAAAAACAAGCACAAATGTTTCCCTCGTACGAGAGTCCCCCGAAACAACACAATGACCCCCGAAAGGATAAATTTATTGGCAACGCCGAACAAAGCAATAGGCTACCGGGTCCTACGGCGAAGGAACAATCTGTGGAGTAAGTTCACCGACATATTCCGTGGTTCTCGAGCGATCCTACGAGCGAGATGGCAGCCTGGGGCGCATGTGCACGGCACATGTGTGGGAGCACGTGCGGCCGCAGCAGCACTTCGGGCAGGATGCGAGACTAAAAATATACGATCCCTGCGCCAGCCCGCCGCACGGAAAGCCGAGCTACTCTGATACACCAAAGAACACATTTGAAGATTCTAGCAGAGTCAAAGGCGATGCGTACAATCTCGAACTCGATCACATTTCTGGTACTACGTCCCCAGAACACAAACATGATGACGAGAAACGCCTTATTGGAGGGCACCGGAAATTTCGACCATCTGGAGTTCCTTAAGTGCACTGACATCGAACAGTACACGGTTTCGTCTCCACCGAAATGGGACCACGATCGGACCGGCGACCTTCGGGTCAGCAGCCGAGCACTGTTGCTGCCGCTCCAGTCCACATGCTGACCTTGCTAGGAAGCTCTACGCACACCAAAATAATCAGACTGAGACTTGGCGTTCATGTCAGGCTAATAAACGAACATACAACATGAAAAAAGCCTCAACAGCAAAGGATACAGGTTTGTTTTCGGAGGCTTTCGCGTGTTATGCGTAAAACCCCATTGCCTTACGCGCCTGAGTGTAGACTCGGCTCTCTGGGTTTCGTACCGACCGGTTGTGCTCCCGCGATCTCCGACCACAGCGCATCTCTGGCCGACTGGCTCGCCCACAAGAGCTCTCGCCGAGTGGTGCCCCGTTATCGCACTCCTGCAACCGTGTCCATCTTTCCTATCTCCTCTTTACTTCCGTCGTTTTCTGTCGTTCGCTGTCCCTGCGCCTCGCTTTCTCCTTCCTCTATCTCTTTACCTTTTAATCCTATCCTTTTAATCCCTCACTTACCCCGTCCCTCGTGAGCTACTGCTGAGGTGTCGCACTCTTGTGCAGACAGTTACGGGGCTTACTTTTCTCTTCCTTTCTCTTTAAGAATCACATTAGTGCGACCCGCTTCAGGCAGAACGGGTGTGTGAAAGAATAGACGGACGCATAAATTTACGGGCGGCAGCCACTACATCCTTTGCAAACGGCACAGTAACTATATAGCCAACTGGTTTGTCTCAGTGATGGTGACCTAAGAAGCAGGTGCACTTGAACATGAAAGAAAAGAGCGCAGAACGCTTTGACAGGGCTAAGTGGGTGCAAGTGGACGGAGCTGAATACGGATACAATCATTAAAATTAATCACAAGTTGGCAGAAAAATTCAGAAATTATCTCGGCGTTCTTTTAATCTCAAGGAATATAGTACTAAATATAGTTCCCATGGTTGACCTTCACATCTGACTCCGTGCCGTGCGTAAAAAATACTCGTCAGAGAAGACGACAAAGCCAACGGAGCTACTGCACAGCGTATACGGTACTCTACAGGAATTAGAGGAGGAAGAGGGAGGGGTATCGAGGTTGCTCTTTTAAGAGGAGTAACTAACCTGTCACAGCCATTCTTCCTGTTTGGCGGTAACTACGGAATCTATCCGCCCTCTCGCAGCTATTCCTCAAGTGAGCAACAGCTATTTTTCGCAAAAGAAAAATCAGATGTTGGTTTATTCAACCAGCATTTGGAGTGTGTGCTATGGAAAACGTCTAGATGCGAAGCAGCTCATTGACTAACCTATGTAACGCTGTCCCTCCGTCACACTCTCCTGGCCGCAGGTGTTGGGGCGGTGCCAAGTAGCTCACGCCTTCCCTCACAGTGCGCGCGCGTTGACGTCGCTCTTTCCCTAGCCTGTCACCGCTCGCCACGTGTCATCACTCTCGCTTCCCCTCTCCACCACTGGCAACGCTCGAGCCGACTCCGAGAGTTAACGTGGGCATCACCTCACCCACGTTCCGTTTCTCCATCTGTCAGCGAGAAGAAGCCGCGAGCCGTTGGGTGCGCGTGCCTCGGGAATCTCGCGGCGCTGACAATGTAGACCACGCGCCGCTGCTTGCCCCGCAATCGCACCGACGGCTAGACGCTGCCGTGGGTCACAGCATGCTTCCCGCTAGTGTGCGCGTACCTTTCCCGGGCGTCACCGGCGTTGCAAGGGGTAGCGAAGCCGATCGCGTTCGCAATTGGCGATGTCAATACAGACGAGGGGCGAGCAGGGAAGCCGAACGACAGCGTCAGCAGTGGAAGAGCAGCGGCACCGACAAGGCGCGAGTCAGGAACACCGATCACGTTCGAGAATACAGACGGCGCGCGGGTAACGCCGACGAGACGCGAGTCAAGGAAGCCGAGCGCACGCGTCTTCAATGCCTTACATGTCTTTGCGCTTCAAACAAACGTTTACTTGAGTAAACGCTATACCGAGTTCCGCTTCAAACCGTTCTTCCAGCACCCACGTGGACGCCCGTTTCAGTCAGGTCAACGCCGTGCGCACTGCAGCTGCTTCGCATGCCATCAGGATTCCCTTCGGGGAGATAGTCCATAGTTCTTTTAGTGCGTAACCTGCGAGCTGTTGCAATTAAATAACGTAATCGTCAACGTGTGGCGCCAGCCACCGCTATGTGCGTCATGTAGCACGTTTGTCCGGCCAACCTTGTTACCGTCGACACCAGCCATGTTTTCTTCGAGTACGAACCAACCAGCACGAGAGCAAGTATACTGCTCAACAATCACCTACTGCAACGGCCCTCGCTGATGTTCCTGCCCTTCAGTTCATAACATTGCTCTTCTGAATAGCAGAATAGCAGCTTTTTATTATCAAGAATTCATAAGGCTTCATACAAGTCTTATGTGACGGTGATGGATGGACTTGTTTCTTGTCGTATAATAATAATATTAATAATAATTATATTAATAATATAGCTATTCAGGTAACATTTTCAATCCAGCCACTTTATGCTATGAATAACGAAGCTCGTGAGCGGAGCTGAAGAGAGAAATATGGCACTGCGCGTCGCAGGCATTGCGCAAAGCTACAGCTGTTATACAAGGCGAACAATAGAGGAATGCATAAATGAACGGGCCAGAGGGACTACGTATACATCCTTCGCGAACGACAATGTAACCCACGGTTTGTCCCAGCGATGCAGACATAAGAACCGGGCGCACAAGGTCAAAAATCAGAAGTAACAGGGCGGAACGCTGGCACAGCGTTAAATCGAACGCTACATATATACACGACGACCTTTTCGACATATTCTTCGATCGAGAAGCCCTATTTTTTTTGTTCTGCTTTCCACCATGCTCGTATACGTCACTGGCTGGCTGCGGGCGCTTCGTCACTGCTCCATTCAAGAGGCGAGCATTGTCGCAACGCCCGAAACGAAAACCGCTTTTACGCCGGAAGCGGTTTACGAAGAGATCTCAAGCTTTAACGAATAGAAGTGGCAGACGACCATGACAAGAGAGAGCGTTTTCGAAACTCAGAGCAAAGTCACTGAAAAAAATGTATATATTTGATCATCCGTTTAAAGTGGTCGTTCCGGCTATTTAGGGGTCCCACAGGGACGGGGCTCAGTGAACAAACTGGTTGTTGCAGTGAGTAAGGATGCAGACAAGGCTTGGCCTATCCCTGCTCAAATGACGAGACGCGAGTGAAAAACGCGGTGGGACCAACGGTGCGATGCGAAACAAAAGACTGCAGTGCTCGCCTCGATAGTATAATATATATATATATATATATATATATATATATATATATATATATATATATATATATATATATATATATATGTGTGTGTGTGTGTGTGTGTGTGTGTGTGTGTATGTGTGGTTTCGTCCAGTTAAATATTACATAGATCACTTAGAAGTGAAATAGAATAGAATGAATAAATTAACATACAAGCAATTGAGGTGAACACGCTGCGTTTTTTAAAGTGTGGACATACACGCATTCTATCACTTTTAAAATTATATTTTCCATAAACTTCTTCGCTATATCCGTCTGCTGACACCATTGGCACAAAACGTCATCTTTAAATTATTACGCACAGCTGCTAGTGCGCAACATTCAACCGGCAACATTTTTCCGCCCCGATGCCGACATAACTAACCAAATTTCCGTAATGTGATTCACGCGACTCAAAACGCACCTAAAATCGCTCAATGAATTTCCGCAATGTGATTCATGCAACTTAAAACGCATCTAAAAATCGCCCAACGAGGATCTGCGCCAACAATTCATTGCGAGCTCGTGCCATAACAAAGCTCGCGCCGCCCTTGAAAAATGGGCACTCACGCGTCGCAAGCGGCGCTATGGGTTTCGCAATGAATTTTGCAACACTATTCAACGAACAGGAAGAAAAAAAAAACAAAACGCATAACACGTCGCTGCTATACACAGGTGGACACGCACCTGCCGAGCCTCACAAATGGAACGCTATTTTGCGCACGAAGTTAATGAACACAGACGACGCGCCAAGCCCATTATAAGCCACTGTATGGTAGTCATCTCAAGTATAGGCCAACGCGATTGCTTTGGGCAGATAACACCAACACATTTGTTCACGAATTCACAGCGGCTATTCGAGATAGTTACGGCACGCTGTATTGGAGGCCTGAAAATTAAATTTGACCACCTGATGTTTTTTTAACGTGTGCCAAAACACCCCGCCGCGGTGGTCTAGTGGCTAAGGTACTCGCCTGCTGACCCGCAGGTCGCGGGATCGAATCCCAGCTGCGGTGGCTGCATTTTCGATGGAGGCGGAAATGTTGTAGGCCCGTGTGCTCAGATTTGGGTGCACGTTAAAGAACACCAGGTGGTCGAAATTCCCGGAGCCCTCCACTACGGCGTCACCCATAATCATATGGTGGTTTTAGGACGTTAAACCCCGCTTATCAATCAAAACGTGTCGCAAAACAAAACGGTGTTTGCGCCTTTTGGCCCCATTCATATGCGGCTGCCGTGTCGAAAATCTAACGAACGTCGAGCTTAACAGAAATACCCCGAACAACTTTATCAAGTAATCAGTGCCGGAGTTATGACCTTAGTGTCGGAGTTTATTGCATCACAAATTGATTGATAAACAGAAAATTCTCGAAAAATTGGGGGACCCTTAAGCTCCGCCTTTAAGAGTGGAACGCAACAGCGAAATCCAGCCATACTGTGCCCTTCAATATCGCTAAGAGTATGCTTATTAATATGTTTTGTCACACACACACACGCACACACACACACACAAACGCGCGCGCAAGCGCGACGTATCTAATAATAATGCAGTGAGTGTGCAGTGTGGCCACTTCCCTCTGCTAGAACGGCGCTTTGCTATAGTCGAGACACGTTTTTCGCAATGTCTCACAGATGACACGCACACACACGCAAGCACGCGCACGGGCGCGCGAATGGTACATACAGGCTTTTGATCTGAAGTAAGAGTCACATGGCTTCCAAGGTACCCGCTGCGCGCTCGCCATCTCGGAGGCCATGAAGAGTCTCACGATGCCTCACAGATGGCAGCACATTATCTAGCATTTGCTGTTTGCTTGGTCATCGCCACTGGAAAGGCATGATATGTTTTCTGCTGGATGGACATAGTTGTCCATATTTAGAGCTGTTCGAAAGTTCCTGTGTGTATTCAGCGGCGATCGCAGCACTATCCCGGTCCTTTACGGCGTAGTTTGATAGATTCCCAAATGCGCCTACAAATCGGCGAATGGACTCGCTTTCGTCGTGACACCTGTCAAACAAAATGCGTTAAGGAGACTCCTTCCACTACATGGTGTTTATGTAGTGTTTTTTTTTTCAAAGCAGCTGCAGGTAACGTCGTCGCTTTGTGGTAGGACACCTGCGTGCCACGCGAACGGCCCGCGTTCGATCCTCAATGGGACCGAAAATTTTATTTTTTTATTTTATTTGCCTCTTTCTCGATGTTTCAACTTTTCGCTCACAATCAACGGTGCCGACGTCGACATTTCTGCGACACGATCTCTCTAACGCTATCGCGTTAATACGCTGAAGAACGAGCGGAGTGGCATGAGTTTGTCGAGCGCTTTAAGCGCATTCTCTCGTTCCGGCGAGAGCGCTATATATGGAGTGGCGAGAGGCAAAAAAAGTTTTGTCGGCGCGCGTCACGATCTTTAGGGCGCGTGACGAAACTGAAGAGCGAGCGTTTCGTTTTGTGTTACGATTCCTGGGTGCGAATCTGGTCCACTGTGGAACGTTGACAGACTATAGACGGCGGTGGGGTCACGTGGCGGCACCACGCAGCAAGAAGCCCATGCAATCCAAACCCCGATTTGTATTTATGTCGGCTACTGGCCAATGGCACGCCATCCGTTGATGGACGTCAAGCGGCGGGCGCTGACGGCATCTGCGTGAAAAGGGGGCGCCCGAGAAAATGGCAACTTCCCACTGCACTTATAAACTCTCCTTGCCGCTTTACTGGGCTATTCAAAGCAGCGCAGGACGTGTTTTTTTGCCAAGGCCACGGGGTGGTTCATGAACCCTTACAGCAGTGTGTTACGTGTCGAGATATCCAGGGGAATTGAACAACGAATTACCGGCAGTAATCAAAAGCAGCATGGTTTTTAGACGCGAAGCAGCTCTTTGACTAGTCTTTGTAAGGCTGTCCCTGCGTCCGCACCGCTCCCCTCGCCGCTGGTGTTAAAGCGCTGCCAAGTAGCCGCGCCCTCCTAGCACAGTGCGCGGTGGCGTCTCTTTCCCTCGCCTGCCGCGCGCTCGCCGCGTGTCAGCTCTCTCTAGATTCACCCTCTCCACTGTTCGCAACACTCTCACCCAACCCTCACATTGGCGTCATCTCACCCGCGCCCCCTCTCTCCATCTGTCGGCGAGAAGTCGCGAGCCGGCGGGTGCGCGCACTGCGCGGACATGGACAGCGCCGCTGCTTGACGCGTAATCGCGCCGACGGGCGGGATGTCATCGCGGCATGCTTCCCGCCAGTGTGCGCGTAACTTTCCCGGCTGTCGCCAGCGTTGCGAGGATTAGCTAAGCCCATCGCGTACGCGAATGGCGACGTCAACACCGACGAGGCGCGAGCCAGGAAAGCCAAACGCAAGCGCTGGCAGTGGAAGACCGGCGAAACCGACGAGGTGAGAGTCAAGAACACCGATCGCGTTCGAGAATACAGACGGCGCGCGGGTAACACCGACGAGACGCAAGCCAAGGAAGGCAAGCGCAAGCGTCTTCAACGCGTCCCGCCTCCTATGTCTTTGCGTTCCAAACAAACGTTTACTCGAGTAAACGCTACACCGAGTTTCGCTTCAAACCGTTCTTCCAGCATCCGCGTCGACGGCTGTTTTACCGGGTCTACGCCGTGCGCCCCCACTGCTTCTTCGCATCTCATCATGATTCCCTTCGGGGAGATTTTCCATAGTTATTTTTAGTGTGTAACCTGCGTGCTGTTACAATTAAATAACATAATCATCAACGTACGGCACCAGCCACCGCTGTGTGTTTGTTTTATTTGCATTATACTTGCCCCTAAAGATACTCTACAAAAGCTTAATTTTTCAGCATGGTCAGAAAATGCTGCCGATAGATAGTCGAGGCTCCTAAGAATACGCGAGCCAGACATTACAGCACAGCACGCGGCTTTGAATTTACAATTGTCTTCATTCGCTTAGAAATCGTTCCCTCTTTGCAAATGATGCCATAAACCCAAGTAACCATGCCAAAAACCCAAAGTCCACAACCATTGACTGATTCGAGCCTGGTGAGCTGCACAGTTACTGCGGCCACCGCGGGATGCAACCACGTGCCTGCGCTTCTCCATAGCAGAAACCTCTTGCCAGCATCGATTATTATTTATTTTTACCCGTCTATTTCTATGTCCGTTCTTTGATGATTGATCTTGTTTTTTTTTGTCACACATCAGAAGGTATTATACTTGCGAATAAGTTTAAATGCGTCCGGCAACGCTTTTTGCGCTTGGTCAGAAAACGCTGCTGATCGGTAGTCGAGGCTTCCGAGAAATACGCGAGCCAAACATTATAGCACAGCACGCTGCTTGGAAACTACATTGAATTCTGAAAGTCAGCTAAACATTGTTCTCTCTTCTCTCGACAAATGAGGATACAAGCTCGAAAATCACTCGTCACAGCCACTGTATGAGTCATTTGTCGATTCGGGGAATGGTGCGCTTGGTCCTTGCTCGGGCTGCTGCAGGAGGCCGCTGCTTTAACACGTACGCGCGCGCGAACTGACAGGACAACTGCGTACTTGTAGAAAGGAGAGATAGAAAGTGTTGAAGGTCACGAGGCGCAGGGTAACATATTTTCTTTCCCCGTGCCATCTCTCCCTGCTTAGCTTCCACGCTTTCGTCAGGACGAGAGAAGCGGGAAAACAACTGCAGCGTGCGACAAATCTTCGCAACTCCGCTCGTAGAGGACGGATTCTAAAAAAATTTTGGGGGCGATGACTTCATGAGGCAATAAGCTCTTTTAGTGAATCCATTTTATGGCTACTTAAAACAGCCTTGCAGAGCCCCGTTAAGTAATAATACGAAGAACAGGACCCTTGAAATGCAAGAAGCATATTTGTCATTTTGATGAACGCCAAACACGATGTTTTCTCAATTTCCGTTCCTGTGCGGGTGTAGGAGATAGAGAGATGAGGAACAGAACACAGATAATATGTACACAGAAATTTGCGCACAGAATACGCACCTAATCTGAAGGGACTAAATGCTGCGACTCGTGACCACTTGAATATGCCGAATAATGCTGCGCCCTTTGCTTATAATATCTACATAATGTTCACACTATACGTCTACATCATGCTGACATTATGCTCGTTGCTCAAATGATGCCTACGCAACGTGAGCAGTGCAGTTCTCCAAGTTGCTGCAATGCTTCCGGAGCGATGGACTGGGGATGCTGGCTGAAAATGTCAGCTCCACGTGCAGCTGCGCCGCGCGTGTTATATATCTGCACATATATATATGCACGCGGACTCAAGTCGGCTCTGGGATGCCCTTGCTGGCTGCGCGGCCATTAAATTAAAATGCCGCGTGTTCGTGCACGCGCATGTGTGCGTTCCTCCTGCACTGGCGAGCATGCAGCCTTAGTTGCACGGTCGCAGAGCAGCAGCCTCCTTGCTCAAGGACGAACAATACGTCATTGCGCACCTCACAGCTGGCAACGTCCCGTGATCCGCACCGGCGTAGTTGGAAAACAGAAGACAAATACGACATCGGTGGCTTAGCATTTCCGCACTTGAAACAGTGTATTGCCCAGCGAAGTATACGTAGCGTGCCCTTACTAGTTGCAGGCGTAGTGAGCTTGCCCTGCAATACTTCTTTTTGAAGAATCGTTAGAGGCACAACAACGTGGAGAAAGAAAATACCCGGGCTATAGTCCGAAGCAGAACATACGGTCACTTACACGGCTAAAAAAAAGAGGAAAAACAATGGGAAAAAGAAAGAAAACACGTAAGATGGTGTAGTAATAACTGTCGAGGCTTTAGTAACAAACCAAGACGCTTATGATATGACATTTCGACTTGACTGATATGATATGTGAGGTCTAACGTCCCGAAACAACCATATGATTATGAGAGCAGCCGTAGTGGAGGGCTCCGGAAATTTAGACCACCTGGGGTTCTTTAACGTGCACCCAAATCTGACCACACGGACCTACAGCATTTACGCTTCCATCGGAAATGCAGCAGCCGCAGCCGGAATGACCTGTGTGTCAGCAGCCGGGTACCTTAGCCACTACACCACCACGGCACGGCGACATTTCGACTTGATTACATGGGGTTCTTCAACGAATCAACATGCACCTAAATCCAAGTACACGGGCGTCAGGAATTTTTCGCCTCCACCGAAAAATTGGCCACCACGGCCGGGATACAACACCGCGACTCCCTAGTCAGCAGTAATACACAATAACCCCTAGACCACCCTGGTGGGTCAAGACGAATCTGTGCGATCCTGCCGCTCATGGTAGGGACACGAGCGGCACACGGTAGCGAGCAGGAGGAGGCTTGCAAGCCTTAATTAAATTAATCTAAGCAAACAACTTGTGAACAAAAGATGAAGACGCCTAAATCTTACTTATTACGGCACTGTAGCTGCATGACGAACGAAATGATTGTGCTTTCTGTCTCTGCTTGCCCTGAAGGACAAACTAGGCGATGTACTGCTCTCTCTATCTCTTAGTAGATATATGTGTGCGCGCGTGCGTGTGTGTGTGAACATGCAATTAGAAGAAAAAATAATAGCCTATCTCCCCGAAGGAAACCCTGATGGGATGCGAAGCAGCAGCGGTGCGCCCGGCGTTCACCTGGTTGAAAAGGGCGTTGACGCGGGTGCTAAAAGAACACTTTGAAGCGAAACTGGGTGTAGCGTTTACTCGAGTAAACATTTGTTTGAAACGCAAAGACATGGGAGGCGGGTTGGGTTTCGTGCGAGCATCATCCCAGATAAACGAGCCGAAAAAGTGTTTCCCCTCGACGTGCGGTCGAGCATTGCGGGCGGTGGAGAGGGTGAAGCGAGAGACAAGTTTGTTGCGAGCGGGCGGAGGAAGGGGCAGCCGCGGGCGCGCTGCGAAAGATGGAGAGTGACGTCAGCGCACACCTGCGAAGGGAGCGTGACGTCAACACGCAGCTGCGGCGTGACCTATTTATCACTGCTCCAAAACCTGCGGTGAGGGGAACGCGTTGCGGCGCGTTCGTGCAGACGCACCTACGTACAGCACCACGGACGTGAGTCAAAAAGGTGATTCGCATTTAAAACGGCGGATGCTTGAGCTTTCCCTTGAAGAATAGGTTGCGATAGCGTGATCGCACCTCGTACGCATCGCCTAACCTGCTTCGATTCTGGATGCATGTCTCAACCGTGACACAAGGAAATGAACGACTGTGCGCGTAACATTGGCAGTTTCAAATTACTATTGAGTGCCTATTGCAAGCAAAGTTGAGTGCCCACTGCGCAGTAATTATTTCTTTTGCGTATCAGAGAAAGACCCCCTACGCGCCCTCACGGCAACACGGGACGCAGCTGTCCACTCCGTTGGTGCTTGTGCTGCTGCCGATGATTAAACACGTCTGAGCCCTTTATCATGGGTGGGCCTTTACAGTACCCCGTCGTTGCTCAATTCACATCTTTTGACAACTGGCGCTATTCTACTTTTCTGCAACGCAATATATGATGTGTTAACGAGACTACTTCCACTACATGACATTCGACAAGTCTCGTGGCTCTGTGGTAGAACACCTACTTGCTACACATATCAACTGGGATATCGCAGGCAATAGACTTGGGCACCTAATCGGAAGGGTACACAACAAATAGCCAGGGGCCACGGGATGTCGGAAACTCAGCCGAAAAGGCAGAGATAAGGAGTTTGATGATCGTTGAAATTAAAATAATTGAAGGGCTAAAATTAAATCGTATCGCACAGAAGAGGGTAAACCGGAAACCATCGGGAGATGCCTTCAGCCTGCAGTGGAGATTTTACATCAAAGGCGGACATCGGCGATGATAATTCCCAGGTGCGCGTGCACGAATCACCTCACGGACTGACGCTCCTCCACTCCACCAAAGCAGGAATCGTACATTCGGGCCAATAAGGAGCGCTTCGAGCACCTTTCGCACGAGTAAATCGCCCATTTGGCCCAAAAGTGAGCCGGCAGCGTTAAGTGGGACTTCGTAACAGCGTGTGCGCTTCCAGACTCTTCGGAATACCGCGCGGCGTTCGAACGGACCCCGCGGACACCGGCAAACAGCCGTGTAGAAATACGCACTACACCTCAGTCGAAGGAGCAAACGAAACGCGGCCGTACTACATAACGAACGCCATTATGGGAAGGGCCTCGTGAGAGAGGGGGGCGCGAAACCCCGGCTGCTTTGCTAAACAAGCGAGAAGATACGCGCACGCAGAAAAACGAGACGACGAATAACAAGAGGACGGGACAGGCTAGCAAAGTGGAGAACGAGCGGGTGAGAGCGAGGGGGCAGTGTGGGGGAGGGCAGTGCGCTCACAGACGCGTCAGGTGCGCCCTGAATGTCCTTCCAATTTCCCAAGGCCTACACCAGCCAGCTTTTCCCAGCAGCGCCGCAAATGCCACGCGCTGGCGCGTTATTATTATTGATTGGACGCATTCAAGCTAACGAACTTGGTGCAGCCCCCCCTCGACGCAGTCGAGGTCCCCGTCGTTTCTGCGCTCCTCCTCTCCACCGTCGCCGTATGGCGGCAGTCCAGCCGCGCGCTTCTCTTCCCTCTTCGCTTTCCATCGCGTCGTCCCCGGCTTCACTCCGCCACCTTCTTTTTTTTTTCCTTCTTGCGTTTCATTTTTGGCACGGCGTTGATTTATAGGTGTGTGTTTGTTGGGCCGCATCGACGGCGCTCGACAGCGCCGTAGCAAGGAGGTTCGTTAGCCAAAGCCGGCGCGCCCCGAACAATGGGGCATCGTTTCGCGAAGGAGGCGGAAGCACGGAGGGGTGTTCGAAAAGGAGGAAGAGCAGAGAAGCACGGACTTCCTCTCTCTCTCAAAAGGGGAGGAAAAAAAGCCTGGCTGTCCGCTGCTCGTTTCCCACACATTTTGCCCAGCATTTGCCGATCCCTTCGCCCCGCTATGGATTGTACCGCCTTTCCTCGCTCATTCCTTAATTCAAACACGGACCCGACCGAGCGTAATTTTTCCCCTTCACCTTTCGCACCGCTCCTAATCCGCTCTGCAGGGCCAGCTAACTAAGAGAGCAGCTCTCGCTGGCCGGCGCGCGATGGGAGACCACAAAAATATCGGCCTGCTGTGCGAGAGGAACAGCTCGTCTGTTGGAACGTCGATTCACGCGCACGCAGTGGGCTGCATGCACATCCTTCGACGCGACGGGGGGAGGCGGGGTAGATAGAGAAACCCTTGATGTGCGCAATTACCAGAGTGAACTGCTTACTTTAAATTGCGTTGCCGAAGAACGTCAAATCGCCAAAGTCCTTCGCTCCGCAACTACGCCATCCTACCGAAACGAACGCTTGCACGCACTGGCCATCGAAATCACTCGCACCTCCTGCGGCGCACCGCACTCTGAGTACGCGATTAAGATTTAGATTAAGGAGCAGCTTGTGAGCGCTGTACGACGGCAAACGCAAATCACATCATGTTGCCTCGCTGCCGAAGACTCCGTTCCTTGTTTCTGACCAGTCTCGACGCCTTTATTATAGAATCACCGCTTGCACCGTCTTTGAGCCGACTGCAGTATTTGGAAACGCTTTTTTCCCGTTCGATTCTCTTGCAACTATTTGCTGAACGGAGAGATAACCCACTTAAACGTCGACACGGCATGCTGCCAGCGAATGACAAGGGAGAGAATACGTAAAGAGAAGCCACGTTTCAATATACACATCTAGGCTTCGCGTCGAACACGTCAATTCACGCATGATCGTGGGTGTACAAGTGGCCATTACGCTGATGCACCAGTAGCTGATGCTTAACCGCGGAACACCCATGCTCAACCACAACGTATCAGGGTTTTTTTGTGGCGCCATGTGAAGTGTACCACAACGCGAAAAAGTTCTAATTGCATGCGTGAGTTCCTCGCGGTGTACTGTAATATTAATAGATAGTTACTGCGCATAGTACGTGTTTTGTAAATTAAAATAGAAGCACCCTGACTACGGGGATGCGGTATTTCCGTATTTACTTCACCATAAGCCCATACTTGTAAAATGATACCTGCCGTACAAAAGAGGCAAAAACTGTCATGCTGGTGGCGCCATCTTGGGGTGCAAAAATTAACCACCTAGTGTGTACCATGGCCTCCGAGATCGCGCGCCAGCGGGTTTATCTCCAGCCGCACAAATCGCACGGAAGGAGTAATTTCAGAGGTGGGCGCGGCCCGCTCCTTCTCGGCACCGCGGCTAATGTGGGGGGAGGTAAAAATGGTTTCGCACTTTTAAATAACCTCAAATCATTTTGAAAACGTCAGGTCAGCGTACAAGAGGCACAGTGCATACCGGAGCCCATTTATACTCAAATACGCGTGTCCTTTTTTTTTTTTTTTTTTGCTGAAGATATGCGCCTCCTATATTAGAGCACTTAGAAGTGCGACACCTCTGCAAGACACTCGCATATGCTGGAAACGCAGTAAACTGTGACATTCACGACCGTCGAGAATAGGGGAGATAGCGATGGAGAACAAGAAAAAGAGAACAATTATTGGGTTGGATGACGCTCGAGCTCACCCTGCCGCTGAAGACAGATCATTCGTAGCCAAGCCTAAGTAAAAGTGTGTTTCTTCCCCCCCCTCTCAGTGTTCTCTGTGAAACCGTGACGTAAGAAGTCACCTCAATAAATTATCAAACCACCATATTACGAACGACTGATAACAGACTATCCCACGATCGAAAGAGCACCAGTTACTGGAAAGCGGCGCATACATATACGCACGTGACCGGCGCACCTTCAAAGGCCACATTTCTTTTATCTGGAACCAAATAAAAGATAAGTACAATGTTACGGCACCCTCAAATCTATATTTTCTAGCAATATTTACGATCCGCACACACACATTATGCCACGAAAACCGACGCCGTTTCAGCGCGTGCTGCCCCTGCCAAGATGTGTCCGAATAACGAACGGAAAATGGAAATAAATGGAATAAATGAATGAAAAAATAAATAAATGAAAATGAAAAAAAAGGGAATAACAAACGGAAATCGTACACTTCGTCGTACGGCCGCATGAGCTGGTGCACTGAATCGATTGCACGGAGCGAAATACGCATATCAATTGTATTGCAGGCTGTATTATTACTATTCGTAGCAGTAGTAAAGTAGAAGGCAGTGGAAAAAACAAAGCAACAAGACAAAATGCGCGAACTCAAAAGAACAATAGCATGGCGTCACGGGTTCGAATCGCCAAGTGGGCGCAGAATAATACTTAAAAAGCCCTGTGCCACGCCATCAAATTCACTTAAAATAAATATTAAAAAGTTACTCATGCCGAAGAGACCTTACAGCGTTGTCATAACCCGAAAGCCGTCGAACGGTTATATACGAGTGAATTTTCGACCAGATAGCACGTGTTTCATAATTCGCCATGTCTAGCGTTCAAAAGGCACCGAGATCTCCCGGTGGCGCGCCACGTGCCGAGCGGGAACTTGTTTATAAGCACACACGGACGGACGATTCCGGTCAAACACCGCCAGGCGACGACGGGGTTCAAAGACGGACGGACGAATTACGACAGCCGGTTGGTGGCGCGGCGAACAACACGACGACGGCAGCCCAACGCTGGTGACGAGAGGGAGCAGGCGGGCAAAGCGAGGATCGATGGAAACAAGAAAAAGAACGCGGGCGCACAAGCAGGCGTTTTATACGCGCACTCGGCCGACCGACAGCGCCAAATGTCCGAGCAAATGGGAGGAACACGTGTTCGCTTATGCAAATGCGCGCGCGCTCACAGGACCAGGAGGGGAGAGCAGCCCCTCAACGCCGCCGTCGGCAAGCTCTCCACGCCGCTCACTCTCTTTTTATCTTTTTGTTTTTTTTCTCGACCGATTTTCTTTCTTTCGCTGCTTCAGTATGCTCTTTTAGCGTTCTCCCTTCGCGTCGTGCCACAACTGGGGCACGGTTATTATTCCTCCTCCGGGGTAACCCACGTCGTCGAAGAAATGTCCGGCGTTCTGTTCGCCCCAGCGAATGAATAGCCAAGCAAGCACTTGGCGACGCGATAGGGCGCCGTGTCAACAAGCGACCTGCCTGCGTGTGTAGAGCACGATCGCGTTTAGCAGCTGAGTGCCGTGGCTTGTCATGGAAACCACCTAGCGGTCTCTTTACGTTTAAAAGCTAAATCCGAATGAACGGCCACATTACGCGCTTTGTCAAAACGTGATCATTTCCGGGCGCCTTCATTTGATCTTGCAATGTTAAGTCGGCGAATTCACCGAAACCAGCATTGCAGGAGGCCGTTTAGAAAACTCCGGAATATAAAACAGCCTGGTTATAGTCAGTCGCCACGAGAAGTGTAACCCCCAACCTTGTGCTGAGCAAGAAAACGTCGCAGTGGCCAGCGGAAAATTACATTCAGGTTGACAATAGATTACTAGCTGTCGAGGAACACAGCAGTTTTTGTGCCTCAATTAAACACGCACCGTATAAACTACGCGGACAAGTATGATCGCTGAGGTCTACAAATTTCAACGACAATCATTCGTTCATGAGGCTACTGCTGCGCCGAGCAAAAAGACGCCAGGCCTGCGCGAAAGCCGCAGCACAGTCACAGCGAAAGCTAGAAGAGTGGCCTTTCAGAGCCTTTTCAAAACACTCATTGGGTAATTACTGCAAGCAGGCTTGCTTGATACCCACTAGGGCATTACTAATAAAAATTTTTGGGTAGTAGGCCAACATTCGCTATACTACTTTTCGTCAGTCTTCTGAGATGCGGGGTATCCGCTAAACACTTGCAAGAAATTTTGTGCCACTTGTTCATCGAGTGGCTAACGGCGAAGAGGTATTATGGCTGAAGTGGGTGGGCACCACAGTTAATAGGGGAACAACAACTAGCTTATGCGTTGGAACATTGGACGGCCCACTCGTTACGCTATTCGCATTGTGCGGCGACTGGTTGTTATTTCGCTGTTTTAAAACGCTTTACAAGTCGTGTTAACGCGATTGCTTTCCCGACATCAAGCCTGCCTAAGGGAAGTTTGCAAACACGTCACAAGCACCGGGAAAGCTCAGTGGTGGGATACTGGGCTGGCACCCAGCAGACGCGAGCCCAACTGTGCCATTGGTGCCAGTTTTTTTTTTTTAATTTCGCGCGATGTGGTTACGGACGCCGGCAGCAGCGGCGGACAACTGCGCGTGACCTGAGTTGTGATCATAACAGCTTTTGCCGTAAAATTCTCCTCCTATGTGCACCTCTTCCCTTCTGTCGGGTCTTACCACGTTTTAAGAATCTCCCGACTTACGGGGGTCACCTGCTTGGCAGATATATGGACGCTGTAAGCGCACAACACTTCTCGCTTCGCTAGATCTAAACCGCAAGCCAACATTGTTTT